>CAMXCT020000224.1:665331-885331 GCA_947184155.2 Cladocopium goreaui | reverse complement strand
TACGCATATACATACGCATGTATAGAACGCAACTGGTCAAGCATGGGTATGGCTTATCTGGCTTGAGCGGAGACCTGACACCTTGAAGAGATCCCACTGAGACCCAACCTCCTTCCACTTCGTGCCATCCAATTCTTAGCTTGTTACAATACAGTAACTGGTTGGTGGTTTGGAACATGTTTTATTTTTCCATATTTTGGGAATAATCATCCCAACTGACTAATATTTTTCAGAAGGGTTGAAACCACCAACCAGGTAAAATCCGGTTTTCTGAAAGTGCAATGAACTACTTTACCATGGTAAATATCCCATTATTACCCATGGCACTTTTTTTTTTGGGTGTTATAACCTATCATAACTCCTATCATAACTTGCCCCGTTCTGAGGGCCAAGTCTATGGCAACTCACCACAGGCTGGGAGAAATCAAGAAATCACGGACCTCACTGCTCGACCTCCTTGGAATCATGTTTTTGTTTAAGGGGAATCATCCCAAAATGGCCCAACATTTCAGGTTCGTGAATTATTATAATTTGCCCAGATTATATATGATTGATACATGACCCCCCCACAAAGATGCTATACTCAAACGATTTAAAGATTCTGTAGGTCAGCTGTTTCCTTCGTCAAATCTTGGTAACTTAGCCCGATAGGGCAGACTATGTCTATGTCCATAGGCTGCATGTGACTGTCAGCATGTATTGGACCTCTTATATCATATCCATATCGGACATTGTGAGATATTGCTGACTTGTCAGCTGTACCAGATATAGATTTCTTGTCATTGCATCTCAAGTGGTTTATCAGTTGCCATTTTGGGTTTTAGCTGTTTTAACCCTTATGTCCAAAAAGTATTGATTACGGCTTTAGAATTTAGTACGGGTCTTCTGCAGAAATGAACTACCGACTTTTCCGTGGGGGGGCAACCCCCAGAATAGGTTCTTGCATCCCCAGAATAAGTTCTGCGTTGGTTCCGATCCTCATGGTTACATATTTTTCATGGTTCATATGATATATCCTTCCTTGCTGTTGGCTGTACATTTAAAAGAAAATGTGGTCATTTAGCAAAATCTGCTTCCATTGGGGTGCCATTGAATTCAAACAATTTCCAGCTGACCTAGACATATTTCTTGGCGAATCTTGGGGGAGCTTTTAGATTGGTTACACCGATATATAATAGACATAATATACATAATAGTTCTTGGCCAAATGGGTGTGTTTGAACAGGAGGGCGGCGTATCCACGACTAATTTTTTAAACCTACAAAAAGGAAAAAAAGAAACCACAACTATTTCCCAACAAGACTATCCGACTATTTTCACTTCCACTGTATTATACAGCCAGAGGAGGATCCGGAGCTTCCCATCCACTGTATTATACAGTGCCAGAGGAGGATCCGGAGCTTCCCGTCCACTGTATTATACAGTGCCAGAGGAGGATCCGGAGCTTCCCATCCACTGTATTATACAGTGCCAGAGGAGGATCCGGAGCTTCCCATCCACTGTATTATACAGTGCCAGAGGAGGATCCGGAGCTTCCCGTCCACGGTACTATACAGTGCCCGAGGAGGATCCGGAGCTTCCCGTCCACTGTATTATACAGTGCCAGAGGAGGATCCGGAGCTTCCCATCCACTGTATTATACAGTGCCAGAGGAGGATCCGGAGCTTCCCGTCCACTGTATTATACAGTGCCAGAGGAGGATCCGGAGCTTCCCGTCCACCGTATTATACAGTGCCAGAGGAGGATCCGGAGCTTCCCGTCCACTGTATTATACAGTGCCAGAGGAGGATCCGGAGCTTCCCGTCCACAACGCCGTGCACTATTTCATCTCTCATCTGCCGACCTGGCTCCGCACCCGCCGCTTTAGCGAGCCTACTTTTCGACCCTCCTGAGCCACAAAACAGTTGGAAAATCAGCGTGTTTCGCGACTTTCCAACCTTTTCGGGCACCTGCATCTTCTTTCTACCGACTTTATCTGACTTGCTCTTCGCTTCTCTTCTCTTCTCTCACTTTCTCTTTGGTTTTCTTCTCTACTTTTCTCAGTCCATATTGTCGGAAGTTGAACTTCTAAACTTCCTTCGCCCAAGGTAAAAGCATGTATTGTTACTTTATCTTCTTGACCCTTCCAAGATGCATTTTCAGTAAGTTACATTTTTGGACTCCTCCCTTGTAGTATATAGGTAGGGATCTGCTAGTCACTTTTAGTCTTACCATGGCTGCCTTGCATGCAGGAATCAGTGGATTCGTTTTTCGAGACGCAAGAGCTTTCAGAGCCTGATTGGTGGAGGCTGCGTCGAAGAAATCCTTGCTTCTCCAGGCCATATGTGACCACAAATACTTGTTATGCTTTTGCAACGTGCCCGGCATGCGAGCAGGAACGCCCCTCCACCCAGACACTTTTGCCAGTCAGGGTGCCACCGGCCCCAGCCTCACTTCCTTGCGCATTGAGTTGTAGGAGATGTATCTGCTGGAACGGACCAACATGCTAATTTGAATTGAGAAATGCTATTGGGGAAAGAGGTCTTGTGCGTGCAGCTCCAGCGAGCAGGGCGCGGCTCTCAAAGTGTAGTTTCACGCGCTAGAAAGAGTGAATAGGGCCAGGTTCCTTTATAATACATGTTGCTTCAGGATTGATGAGCGGAAGGATGATTCAAAGGTGGTCACATCAGAGGAGGTTCTTGGCTGACGCCTTTGCGGGGCAGCGGCCTAAGTGCATGGCATAGCATTCCGCAATGACATGTCAGATCTTGTTTTCCTGCCCATCTTGAGGTCGTGATTCATCACTCTTCTCAGCGCTACAGTGTGTGCTGCAGGTGTTCAGGGATGCCCGCAGTGTCAACACCATGCATGCAGTGCTGCGATCTTGGGTCAGGTTACCATCCAGGTGGATGCATTTCGATGACAGTACTACGAAGGAGGCCACACAGTTGGTGCATGGTCTTTCGACTTCAGGAAAATTTTAAACAATTTCCACGATGTCCTTGATGCTACTGTCATGACATGAGCACGGAATTTCACAACGTTTTTTACCGAGAGCGTCTGAGCGAAGGGTTCTTCTAATAGTTGGGGTCTGTTTTTCATTTTCACATCTTCACATCTACACATATCATCTTCTCATCTTCGCATCTAATGCCAACACCGGATTAATAACCCCCCCCTCCCCCCCCCAGAAGGTAGGGAGGTACCTTCTGACTGGTTTTCTTGATCGCCCCTTAATAATAAGCAACTCTGAACCATAAAACTTTGGATATGGCTTACGTCAATTAGATCTTAATAGAATTCCAGTGGATTTGTTAAAATTTCATGGATCAGAAAGGTGGTTGATTAATCAGGGGCAAACCCTGGTTATTATTAATGGGGGACATGGGCTCATGGGGGGTACCCTTTGGGAGCTATCCAAACTGATGATTTTTTATCAAGATTTTAATTAGAAATCGATCATTTGGGGAATAGTTGTTTTTTGAAATTTTCAATGATCAACTTAAACCTGAAATATAACAATGATGATTAAAAAAAGGTAAAAAAACAATTGGAAAGTTATAGAATTGGAAATAAAAATGTTGGATAAACAAATGGATTTCCGAAGTGGTTGTTGATTAATCGGGGGTAGGCCAAAAAAAATATTAATCTGGGGGGACCACCTGTTTTTAAATTACATTTTTTTTTGGGCAGTTTCTGTTGATTAATCGGGAGGGCATCATTAATCCTCACTTGACATTACACATATCATCTTCTCATCTTCACATCTACACATATCATCCTCTCTTCTTCACAGCTTCGCATCTTCGCACCTACACATGTCATTTTCACGTCTTCACATCTTCTCATCTTCAGATCTACACATGTCATCTTCACATCTTCGCATCTGCACATCTTCACGACTCTTACCATCTCTCTCTCTCTCTCTCTCTCCCACGTCTTCTCTTTATCTTCTCTCTTTAGGCCGAGGGCGATGCCAACGAGGCGCCACGAAATGCAACCATTTCGCACGAAATGAGGTTTAATCTGCACAAACTGCGTTTAAATTGTGAATTAAAAGCGCGTGTGTGTGTGTCATGGACATGGTCATGTAACTAAATACAAGTATATGTAAAAGCGTTTGTGCGTGAAATTGTTTGTGTGTAAAAGCTTTCGTGCGTAATGTTGTTGTGGTAAAAGGCTTTCTGTGTGAAAGCGATTTTGTGTAAGAGCGTCACATTCTCACATCTAAACAGATCATCTTCCCATCTTCGCATCTACATGTGCCATCTTCACTTTTTCACATCTGCACATATCATCATCTCATCATCTTCACATCTCACATCGGCGCATCGTCAAATCGTCTTTCTCTCATCTGCTAATCTTCATATCTCCACATCCTCTCTTTCTCCTTCCATCACTCTCTCCTTCTCTTACGTCTCCATAGACTTAATCTCGGTGACATGCTCTCTTTTCAAGAAAGTCATATATACACTTGTCTATGCTCCTGTTCGCTCTCGGGCCATCCGTGTCTGGTTTCATGCTGCCAGCTTTCAGCCAATGTGCGTTTCAAGACATCGCGGTCTTGGTTCGATGCTAGTGGTAAAGAAGCAACCTGCAAAGAAGAATGAAGAGCTTATGCTTCCATACCCTGTCAACCCTTGCCTCGCTGCTACCTATCGGCAATGTCCCTTTGCCTCATCGCAAGTGACGAAAGGGTTTGATTGCAGGTGAGTTTTGAGTTTATGAAAAAGCAGCAGGCACGTAACTGTTTGGTTCTCATCTCCTTCAGTCATGATAGTTTCTGTTCCTGGCATTCTAGGGAGATTTGTGGCAGGGATTCCTATATTTCTACGAAGGCGCCACTGTGCAGGCTGGAGAATTCGGTTTGCGCAAGGTAGAATCTATTTTATTGTTTTTAGTCGATGGTGGAAGCAAGCTCCACCGACTGCAGGGGCCAAGCCAAGTTGTTGATCTCGATCCAGCCGATGTCACAGAACCTGTCAAAGAGAAGGGGTCTCAAGAAGAACAGTTTCCGCAAGTCATTTCCGCAAGAACATGTTGGTGCGTGTCATCTGTATCAGTCGCAGTAGCGTGAACAATGTTACGGCCTTCCTTTTTTTTTGCAGGGTACGAATGTAGTTCTGCCCAAACATGTTGGCGCGTATCAAGAGTTGCAAGTAAAAATTGCCGCAGCCGAAAACGACCAGCCGATCCTTTTATTGTGCTTATCGGAAATGTTTTTTCTTATTGCTACTACTACTTTTTTGCCGACGCCTTAGCCGCTACACTACAGGTGCCCGTGAGTATGGGGCAGCGCCGGGCTTGAGATTGCTAATCATGGCCCCCCGGGCGGGTGGAGAAGGATGACGCAGTGTCGCGTTGAGGTGCTGGTTGGCTGCTGCTGCTGCGGCCGTTGCTGCTCGGCTGCTGGGTGCTCTGCTAGCGGCACTATATAACACAGTGGGCGGGAAGCTCTGGCACTGTATACTACAGTGGTCAGGAAGCTTCGGACCCTCCTCTGGCACTGTATAATACAGTGGAAGGGAAGCTCCAAATCCTCCTCTGGCACTGTATAATGCAGTGGACGGGAAATCCTCCTCTGGCACTGTATAATACAGTGGACGGGAAGCTCCGGATCGTCCTCTGCCACTGTATAATACAGTGGACGGGAAGCTCCTCCTCCTCCTCCTCCTCCTCCTCCTCCTCTGGCACTGTATAATACAGTGGACGGGAGCTTCCTTTGGCACTGTATAATACAATGGAAATTAGTCGTTCGGGCTTAAATTAGTCGTGCCTACAGGTCTCAAATTAGTCGTGCGTACGGGTCTTAAAATAGTCGTGTGCACGGGCGCAAAATAGTCGAGGATACGTCAAAACCTTGTCGTGGGGTACAATCTGTTCAATTAGTCGTGGCTACGCCGCCCTCTCGTGTTTGAACATGGTTTTTGTACCTCCAAAATGGCAACATGACAGGAATAGGAATTGTGATTCGCAAGTAGATGTAGGAGAAATACTGTAGCACATGTTTATCATTTTTCATCAATTTGTCATTTGTTTGCTTTCAATCAACACCAAATATCTTGGATCCCCAAAATGTTCCAGCACTGGCTGTTTGATCCAGGCAGGCATGCCAATTCCGGAGGTGCTTCTGGGGTGGTTGTTTTCCCCCCAGTGACGGCCAGTGTTGGTGTTTAATCCGATCGACCTATATTTATGAAACTATGAAATGTTTTATTTTAAATCCAAATAGCTATATTGATGGGTATATGAACCAATTTCATCCAATTTCATTATAGTTATATATCAATCCCTTTTAGCTAGATATATTCCCGATAAATCCAAACATTAAATCGGACGTTCACTCAGCGATTTAGCTCACTGGAGCAGCATCGAATCGTGCACGAATTTATCACTGTGGATCCAAGTAGATCAGCTCCTTAACCATGGCTACAACGTTTGGTTCAGGACTCCATGTGTCCAGGAAGTTGCAAGCAAGCTTTCTTTGCTTGCGAGTTGTATCCAGTCTTTCTTTCTCTATATATATATACACACTGATCGTATAATATATATATATATACAATATAATTATAATATATAGATAGATAGATAGATAGATATATATAGATATATATATATATATATGTAGGGTTTCCAAAAGAGATAGAAAAACAATTCCCGCATAGTTATCTTTAAAATTCTTTAAACATGCATAGGGTTCCCAAGACAGATAGAAAAACAATTCCCAAATATCTACTTTTAATGTTTAAACCATATATATATATAAATACATATTTGCTGGTAAATTTTGTGATGATTTAGTCTCTAGTTTCGGGTGAACCCCTCACAGCTCATGGCCAGGTTTGCCTAAGACCCAGCTTCGCATCATTGGTACTTTTCCCTCAAAATGATTTGACCATTAAACACTTGGATCTACCCCAAGAACTAAATTGGAATTTGCAAGTTGCTTAAAGGAAGAACCCTTCAACTATTAGTTCCTATATGTCCATGATCAATCGGATCGTGAGTGTATCTGTACACCAACTATGGCGGGGCGCTTTGGCGAGCTGGAAGCCTGCAGGTTCCTGAACCTGGGCGGCGCTCCCTAAGTTTACCGCGAGACCCCAATGCTCGAACGGTGCCGGGGGCGGGCCGCAGATGCCCAGTGCTTTTTTAGGGCTTGGGGTTCACCAGCAGTTTTATGAGTTTTATCTGAGTTTTTCAGTACCAAAGCGGATGGGGATTTCCCCCACACATATAGAACACACTATAGAACCATATTAGGCGGTGATTTTTTCGATGAGTTTAACAGCCATGGTGGTACTCGTACCACGGTTACATGGTCATCTGACACCAGGGGATACCCAAGGTCACCCAAGGTCCATGGCAAATCCATCACCGAGGAAATCTCGGCCGGGGGCAAGGATTCCAAAAGGTCCAAAGATTCATTTAAAATAGCTCATACCCAAAGATTTGTTCATCAATGCATATCTTGGCAACTTTTTGCATGTTTCACTTTCAGAAAAAACCATCAAACCAGCTACTTCACCTGGAACATTCCTTTTAACTCGTCGGAAAGTCCCATGTTTTTCGGTTCAAAATCCCGAAATTGTGTGTGTTTTTTTAAGTCCTGGAAGCCCACTAAAAATGGGATGTGCCATGGATCAAACTGGTTACAGTACTCGACAACTCGCAAGTGGCTTATATCATACCCTCTTACAAAACTGGTTTTGTAATGGGTTTCAACATACACCAATGTGAACCCGGCTTCATAAACCCCAGTTTTTCTATATTTTTCTTCTAGAAAGCAGTCCAATCTCAACATATGCCACATTGTCAATATTGTCACAGAATTCCGGGGTGATCCCACTAATTCAAGATGTCCTTAGAAATTTGTGGTTCACAATTGGCCCTATTCATTTTGAAGACTATGTGGTTGCTATTAGTGGGATGGTATCACATATCATGTTTCTTCTTCCTTGTATACTCATAATTGCTTACAAGGTGGTGACCCCATAAAGTTGGATTACAGCACCAGTTATAACTATAGCTATAATCATAGACCCTACTTAAGTTATAAACCAAATTGCCTACATTTGGGATTTTTTTCCGAAAAGGGTATTAAATATTCCATACATTGAATGTATTAAATCAGTTTTTTTCTGCAACAAAATTGCAATGTTAGAAGTTGGGCACCATTATAAGTTGGGCTATAAAAAATGTATAGTCCCTATTTAGCCTAGTTAGGCTAGTTTGAACGTATCTTACAATGTGGGACCCCCAGTTATAAGTTGGTTTACAAACCCATTAACTAGTGCGTTGTAAGCACCACATAAACCATAGTAAAATTGGAGTTACGTTCACCAACTTAGCTATCATAAATCAGCTATATCAATCTCATTGAATCCCTTTTTTCTTGTTGGTTAAATCAGTTAAATATAGTTAAATCACAATTGTTTCGACTGGTGAAATCCCCATAAAATCCCTATGTTTCTCTGTGACATCAGCTTTACTGCGCCGTGCAGTCGTCGCCCTCCTCGCCCCTGGGCACCTTGGAACCGCCACGCGCGCATCGCCTCCTGGAGCTCCTCGGGGCATCGTCGCCTCATGAGGCGATCCAACTGGGGCCTCGGTGATCCTGGGTGATCCTGTAGCCCCTGTAGCTTTTTTTAAATACTAACCCAAAGGATCCATGTATGGTATATATGCTAACATTTGGGGTATATTGATGGTAAATGTTACCATATATACCATACATGGATCCTTTGGGTACTAATGTGGGTAAAACAACTGTCACCAGAGACGCACACTGTGACACCTCCAAAAACGTCCCCAAACACTGGCTTAAGTGTTTCACCACTTCTCGTGGTTCACGACCTGGGTCACCTCTTGCTGACCTTGCATACAACATTTTGATGAGCGCATTGCTCAAAGACCTTGAAGCTGAGCTACGTGCTGTACCTAGCGTAGCCAATACCTTGATGGACACCCCCCCTGTGATTGTGTGGGTGGACGACCTTGCGCTCCCAATCCCATGTCTTTTGGCCTCCGAGCTGGACAACACGGTTCAGGATAGCCTCCTACGAGTGCAATTGGTGTTCAAAAAGTTCGGCCTTCAGCTCAACTTCAACCCTGGGAAGACTGAGGCGAACCTGCATTATTGTGGCTCTGGCGCTCCTGATCTTCGTCGCCAACGTTTCGTTGAAGGACATGGCATTCTTCCGATCTCTCATCATGAAGATCTTCGAATTGTATCCCAATTTTCCCATCTTGGCATTGTCTTGGCACAGAACTGCAACATGGGCCGAGATATCCAACATCGTCTTGGGAAAGCTGCCTCAGCATATCGATCGATGAGTCGATAGCTCTTCCACAACCGTAAGCTCGCTATTGAGGCTATAGGGAATGAAAAAAATCATTCCTGGGCGATCAATTTTCTCACCATCCCCCAGAAAAAATCACCATTTTTTTGGGTGGTCTGTTGACCATTCCCAGGAAAATGGGTGGTAAAAATATGGCGAATGGTTGATATTTGGGGATGGGGCAAGTCACCCTGACAGGTGCCCGATAGAATCCATAGCCATTTGGGGATGGTTTGGGTATGGCTCAAGCCATGAAAAACTCACCGACCACAGATGGCTTAGTCTATTAACCATGGTATTAACATCCAACTTGACCGTCCCTATTAACCATCCAACTTGATTGGAGTATCCAATTTTGACCACCCATTTCAGATAGGATATCAATGGTTCATAATGGTTCATATAGGATGGTTAATAATGGTTTTATCATCATGGTTATACACTTATACACTAATAGTTGTATATTAACCATATGCGTTGCAACGTAAAGGTGGGATGAGACTAGGCAAAATCGGAATTGTTCATGGGGAAGCTGATACTTTGCGACATGGGATATGATCTGTACATATTTATAACATTTTATAATGTAATATACATTAATGTACATCCAATATGATTCATGTGTGGTGTCTGAGAATGCAGATGTAAAACCAACCATTTTCTTGTAGCGATTTCATGGGATACATTTACAGTAGGTTTAATGGGGTTTATATATAATCAACAGTGTGATATTTGGATATATGTGGGTGTGTCTGAAAAGTAGGGTACCCCAGAAGCCAGCGGTTTATCATCATAACTTAGGGTATACTATTTTTGTTGGATTCCTATGCAACGAAACTGGTAAATTTGGATTCAAGCATCAAACATGAAGGAATCAGTCTACGTTATCTTTGAATCAAACAACGTGGACGATTCACCAGCCAAGACAGCTCTATAAACAAGCAACAAATCTACAGGAATTCGCTGATTTAATCAAATAGTTATTGGTGAATCTTAAATACATTGGCTAAATGCAGAAATGACTTACTAGCCAACGCTATTAATATGAGTTAACCAGTTGCAAACTCGCTAGGTGGTATCTCGAAGTAATTAGCCCAGATGAGTGGTATACAACATGGAAATTTGACCACATGCCAGTTTGAATGGGAAATGCAGTGTGCTATATATATAATGCTGATCAATCATGGGATATATGATGTTAATAGGAGAATCATTTTGGTACCAATGTACTTGTACAAAATATTACTAAATGGGTGAAGGATCAGATTCAAGAGGAGATTTAATCCCGATCGATCCAGAAGTGAACCACAATCTTTTGAGGGCTGTTCGATGATCAGGGAGGGTATGATGTTAGCCGTACCCCCAAAACGATGGACATGTAAATCATCAGAATAAAAAAGGAACTACTTTTGTGTGATGTGTTTGATCCCTATATTTTGTTCAATCAAGCACAGTTTCAACATGAAATATGCGACAATGTATATTGAATATTATTTGATGATGATGATGATGATGATTATGATTTGAGGTCTGCCCCCGCCCACTAACAGTTCAAAACTGCCCCCCCTTCATAAACCACATACCAAAAAAGCACAATCATATTGGTGGTAACTCAGGCCATTTTAGGGGATCCTTAGGGTCTGCTTAGGAGAAGATGTGATCTAGGTGGGCCGTACAAGTAACAAAGGGTGGAGTAGTGAATGCAACAACATCACTACCTTTGAGGTGGCATTGTTTGTGGTTAAACCATTTAAATCATTTTAACGAACATCCTTTTGTATTGCGCCATATTGTTGGAGCCATCAGGACATGTTTGTTGAACTTGTCATCAACTAGCCAAAAAATCAAAGTACCGATGTTGCTGTTGATATCCTTTGATGGTTGGAACGTTGGAATGGTTCTGGGAAGTCTGACAGCTGACATCATTTTGTTTATCTGAATATTTGTGTGTCAAATAGCAATGGCAATGATTTGGTATGATGATGCAAGGTGTTGCATCGATATGATGATACGATATTATGACTCATGACATTCTTTACAATATTGAATGCAGCATACCTGAGATACCGAGACACTGCAATCAAACGGTCCAACCATTGTAAGTTATAAGTGAAAAGCGTTACAAAGGCGTGCCTCCAACAATAGTTGTTGAGGTTCTTAATAAACATCATATGATAATTACATTTTTTTCACATTCCCGCTCCTGGCATGGGCTCACTCTTGAGAGTTTTTTTTGGAAAGGAGGTTGGAAAAAAGGAAATGGTGTGAGACATTTGCTGGGCCGCTGGTCCGAAGGCTGTCGAGGCCAGGTGGCCTGAGATTCATTTTTTCCAAAGAAATTGTGCTTTTTTCGTGCTTTTTTTGCTGCTTTTTTGTGCTTTTTTTTGTGCTTTTCCGGCGCTCCCGAGCACAAAAAAAAGCACAAAAAAAAGCACAATTCATACCACAAAAAAAAGCACAAAAAAAAGCACAATTCATACCACAAAAAAAAGCACAAAAAAAAGCACAATTCATACCACAAAAAGCACAATTCATACCACAAAAACAAAGCACAAAACACAATTCATACCACAAAAAAAAGCACAAAAAAAAGCACAATTCATACCACAAAAAAAAGCACAAAAAAAAGCACAATTCATACCACAAAAAAAAGCACAAAAAAAAACACAATTCATACCACAAAAAAAAGCACAAAAAAAAGCACAATTCATACCACAAAAAAAAGCACAAAAAAAAGCACAATTCATACCACAAAAAAAGCACAAAAAAAAGCACAATTCATACCACAAAAAAAAGCACAAAAAAAAGCACAATTCATACCACAAAAAAAAGCACAAAAAAAAGCACAATTCATACCACAAAAAAAAGCACAAAAAAAAGCACAATTCATACCACAAAAAAAAGCACAAAAAAAAACCACAAATCATGCGCGTTTCCAGCCCGTTCGTCCTTGAAATTGCGAAGGGAAACTATTGTTTAATTTGTTTTCAATTGCCAGAAAGCACAAAAAAAAGCACAAAAAAAAGCACAAAAAAAAGCACAATTCATACCACAAAAAAAACAAAAAAAAACACAATTCATACCACAAAAAAAAACAAAAAAAACCACAATTCATACCACAAAAAAAAGCACAAAAAAAACACAATTCATACCACAAAAAAAAACACAAAAAAAAACACAATTCATACCACAAAAAAAAGCACAAAAAAAACACAATTCAATACCACAAAAAAAGCACAAAAAAAAACACAATCAACACAAAAAAAGCACAAAAAAACAACAAAAAAAAACACCAAAAAAACACAAATTCATACCACACAAAAAAGCACAAAAGAAAGCACAAGCACAAAAAAAAGCACAAAAAAAAGCACAATTCATACCACAAAAAAAACAAAAAAAAACACAATTCATACCACAAAAAAAAACACAAAAAAACCACAATTCATACCACAAAAAAAAGCACAAAAAAACAACAATTCATACCACAAAAAAAAGCACAAAAAAACCACAATTCATACCACAAAAAAAAGCACAAAAAAAACAAAGTCATTTTCCTTTTTTTCCTGCGCCAGTTTCTGCTTTTTTTGGTGCTTTTTTTCTGTTTTTTTTTCTGCTTTTTTCTGCTTTTTTTCTGCTTTCGGAAAGTCGCTGCTTTTAAAGCATTTTCAATTGGCCAGCCCGGCCCAGCTCCAGGCCCCCCCTCAGCCAGCCAGCCCGCCAGGCCTCTAGTCCGCCAGCGTTCCCCAGGCTCCCCCCAGGCTCAGCCCCCAGGCCTTGCCCAGGGTCAGTCCAGCAGCCCCGGCCTTTATATGTATTGTACACACACATTCTATTGTTTTGCTATCGGCGCTGCGATGGGCAACATTCTAAACCCTAACAGCATTACTTTGCCATCGGCATTGTGGTGGGCAGCATCCTAAACCCTAACCAGCGTTGCTTTGCCATCAGCGCTGCCATGGGCAGCATCCGAAACCCTAAACAGTATTGCTTTGCCATCATCGCTGCAATGGGCAGCATCCAAAACCCTAAACAATATTGCTTTGCAATCAGCAGCATCACTACCCACAAGGTGCTGACAAGCTGGATGCATGAGGCACCCCATTGGAAATGCCAATGTCGAATTTTGACAGCAAGGACTTCTGGGCACGGCAAGAAAATGTGCCGACCGTGGAGCCAACTTGCAGGGAACATGCCTGGTCATCTAGCCTTAATAAGGGGAAATGAAAGTCATATTGGGGACTACAACCTGATTTTGTTTGTGCTTTTTTTTGTGGTATGAATTGTGGTCACTGTTAGTGTCACGAGGCAGAGCCCAAATTATGATTATGATTTTGATGATGATGATGATGATGGTGATAGTGATGGTGATGATGATGTTGAGGATAAGGTTATGCAAAACAATCACATGTGTATGAACAGCTTTGTCCCATTTTGTGTTCATATCTTAACCATCCTGCAGACCAAAGTTCCAGACATCCAAATGATTTCGGAAAGCTTGAGACTTTTCTATCCCTAGGTTCTGGGTCATGTGCACTTTATACACTATATAGGTTTTTAATGGTGCTTCCCATCTTTTCGTGGCAACAATTCCAGGTTTTTTTCATAGAAATTCTGGATTCATCTTGGCTGGGTAGGCTACAAAGACGGCCCCCCACCAGTCTTGTTTGTTGGTCCAACAATTCCATCCACCCATATAATAACATATACATATATATATATATACATCAGTGTACCTTATATATATATATACATATATACATATTATATATATATACACATTATATATATATATATACATATGATATATATATATATACAGTATATACACATATATGCATGACATAACCCCACTTGACTGATAGCTCTATAGACCAAGGTTCATGGGGATTGAGTAAAATCCCCAGCCTATGGGATGGCGTCCACCGCACCCTGATGGATCATGGCTCCACAGGACGTTCCAGAGCCCATCCTTCCACTGCCGGAGATGAAGTCGGAGGAGGAGGAGGAGGCGGAGGAGGAGGTGCAGACGCTGCGGAAGTCCAGTGATTTTTTTGTTTGGCCAAAGATGAGCAGAGCCCGGTGAAGCCAGTAATTCGTTTATTTTGGGGGGGAATATAACTTTCAACAATAATCTTGACTAATGGATAGAACTGATATAACTTTCAAATGCATAACCCAATGATTCCTGGGAAAATTATATAGACAGCGCACTGTATCAATCAACAATGTGGGGATTGCACCAATAAATGATGGATATATCTGGATATATGCTGACTGAAACATCAAACATGGTGACTTGACCACGAAAAATCGTGCTGTAATTAACAGGTACTTAATGGTATAATGTAGCATTGGGGGTCATCGGGTATATATATATATATACACATACATATATATATATATATATACCTAGAGCCTCCAAAGTATGCCCAAAAAAAGGTACAAATGGAAAAACAAGGTTTTTCCCATTTGCGCATGTTTTGAGATTTGTTTCTTTTTCTGAGAATTTGGTATACGGGCAATGTTTGACATATTTTGGAACTGACTGAGCTCCCAAGATAGAGAATGCTTGACGGGGAATTAGCAAATGGAGGGAAAATTGCACAGTTTTAGCCTGCATTTTAGCAAATGAATACAGATGTTCCATGGCTCAAGATTCTTAGATTTGTAGTTGGATACGTTTGCAGATTTCGCGGAAATGTGCCGGAAATTCCGGGAATTGTGCCGAAAATTCCCGGAACAGTTCTAGCAATGTCCAGAATGATTCAGCCAGAACTTGTTCATGTCTTTTAGTGTTATTGTTTATCTTGAAAGCGAAACACGAGTATTGTTGGGACTTTCATGTTTAGGTGCTTCACTCTGACTGCGTGTTCTGCCTTGATAGAGCTTCAGGATGTGACGAAAACAGCAACAAACCTTTGATCCTTTTTTTCAGGAAATGTTACCTTTTTTGCCGGTAAAATCCGTTCCGTTGTACCTTTTATCTTGCGACATTGGGGTTCGAGGTGTATATATATATATATATATTACATTTACTTATTTATCTATTTATTTATTCATTCATTCATTCATTTATTTTATATATCTGGCTGCATTTAACTATAAGGACTTCACGACGTCACTGGAATGCTGGGAATTGGATGGAGGACATATCCCGACTCTTCAGGCATCTTAAGGCTGTGGAAGTTGGCCAACTATGGGATGTATTGGAAGTTAAGCAACAACTATTATTGGGACCACACTATTTCAAGAATAATATGAAACTGATTGGTTGAGAGTCATCATTACCTTGAACTTGGGAGTTGTAACCCTCCAATGCATATTGCAAAAGTTTTGTTTCCAAACCATTTTAAAGATCCTTCTGCGACATTGAATGCTCATCTTACAACACGTGTGATATATCCACTCTGAAGTTATAAAACTTGATGTTCCTTTCAGTTTTGCTTAGGTAAGAGCATCATCATCTCCAATCACAAGAAATTAGCGTTACTGTTCTCCCTTAAGACTTCTCTTATGACTCTTTCACGATTTTATTGCACCATTACACCTCATTTTTTTTAGGTGATCATCCTTTCTAACCAAAATGTACACTTTACCGGTGAAAAATGTAGTTTTCTCCATGAGATGGTGTCTCGAGCTGACTTGACCGCCACTTTTCAGGGGAATTGTTGTTTAAGACCCTGAGAGTTGAGTAGTTGTTGCATCCCAAAAAATATGTTCTTATATATATACATATACAGTTTTATGTATTATGTGTATATATATATATTTACAAATATATACAAATTTAGTATCCTCCTGAAAGTTTGGCCCTGAAATACAATGTTCCAAAGCAAATCATAGGTCATGGGTTAGTTGCCCTCTGGCTTCCAGCTCGCAAAGTGTGAAACGACCGGAAGGTAACCATCATAAATCCTACAAAATCATGATGTAAATCCCAAGAAAAACACAGGTCAAGTCCTGTTTTTTCTTTATCTCCAGGCTGTAGGCCATAAGTCTCCAGACAAGGCGGAGGTGGAGCTGGAGAAACTGGGGAAACCTTGTGGATTTTGTTTCGGAATCTGTTGGGTAAGATGCTTTTGGGTAAATTATAACGACTTCACTGTTCTCCCGAACCCTGGAATCATGTGTTTTTTTAGGGGAATCATCCCAAAATGGCCCAACATTTCAGGTTAGTGAATCATTATAAGTTGCCAAGATGTTTGTAGATTCACTTGTGGGCCTCTTTTGGTCCAAGTTTGAAATATCAATATCACCGATGTGTGTCGGCACTGCCCAATGGTTTTATACTGAAACCATCAAAATGCCATCATATGGTTTCATATGTATATAATATACTAAGTATATATAGTGTTTATATATATAATTATATAGTATGTGTGTATATATATACACTATATTATATACCAATGGTTTCATGATCCCTTGCCCGGGTGTCATGATGATTCATCTGACCTATCTCCATGAATTTGCTGATCAGAGGGGTTCTAGGGATGAGTTTTCACCCAGGTGCCGTAAAGATCAGGCGGCATCGGCCTTTCGATGTCCCACAAACATGAATCAGGGTACCATTCGTGGGATGATCATGATATAAGATGACATAAGTCATATATAAGTCGTATATAGCTATATTATATCATGTTTTACCATCATATATTGCAACTAATACCTGGAGGTCACCCAAAAAAGTATCTGCCAAGCGCCATGAAAAAATCTGCCATCTTCCTGCGATGAGTTTCGAGGCAACTGATCCTCGGCTTCCTCAGACGGTTTATGCACCAAAAACTGTGGAGGAATTGGAGGAGTTGAGACTTGGAGAAAATCGAATCAGAAGTCTCAAAAGGGTAGGGCAGAAACCTGTTTTGTTGGATGCATGTATGGTGTATGTATATATATATATACACTATAGATATATATTATACATCACATATATAGTCCTTCAATTATACATAGATTGTAAATATGCATATATTGTACCTATGTTCCAGGTTTGGCACTGAAGCTTCCAGAAAACAGGCCACCAGGCTTCCAAGCAAACAATATGTAGATCTTATATATACATATATATACACATACTGTATATGTAAATTATATAGTGTATATACAGTGTATATTTATATATATATGTACAGTACATGCACATTTGCTTATACATCGTCACACATATTGTCATGCCAATATCTATCTATCTACCTACCTAATAATCTACAAACCTACCTACCTAGCTACCAACCTACCTACATACCTATCTATCTATCTATCTATCTATCCATCTATTTATCCATTTGTCTGCCTGTCTATCTGTTTATCTGCCTATCTATCTATTTGTTTGTCCGATTATCTATTTATCTATCTGTCTGTCTTTCTGTTTGTTTATCTCTCTATCAAATATATGAAATCCATCTAATCTAATCTAAGTTACCTAATCTATCTAATCTAGCAAATCTATCTAATCTAAACTATCTAAACTATCTAATCTATCAATCTATCAATCCATCATTCCATCAATCTATCTAATCTATCTAATCTATCTATTCTATCTATTCTATCTATTCTATCTATTCTATCTATTCTATCTATTCTTTCTATTCTATCTATTCTACCTATTTTATCTATTCTATCTATTCTATCTATTCTATCTATTCTAGCTATTCTATCTATTCTATCTATTCTATCTATTCTATCTATTCTATCTATTCTATCTATTCTATCTATTCTATCTATTCTATCTATCTATCTATCTATCTAGCTAGAGTCTAGAGGGTGATACTTTTGTGAATTGGGAGGAGCAAGAGCAGAATGTTGTCTACCAAGTGGATACATCAACAAAAAATCACTTTCATTTTTTTGTCCTTGTTCCAAATTGGAGATCCACGCATACTCCTAGCAGGACCACTAAGAAAAACATCCCAGATATGGCAATGAGAACCCAATTTGTTTTGTAAATATACATGTTGGGTCTCATCAAAAATGTGCACTTGACGGATTGGATTATATTTGTCTTGTGCAGACCTAGTCCTAGTGGCAGATATGCTCTGCCGAATGGTCATGAGATTCCCTCACGCCTCCTGGAGCAAAATATGTGCGGTGCATTTTTAGTGCTTTTTGATAACAGTTGATAACAGTTGATAACAATTGAGAACAGTTGAGAACTATGACCGATCATCAGTAGATTTTGGAAGTGCTGGAACTCAGCCATCCTTGTGATGACCTCATCGCTCCAAGGATGTTGGAATGGTCGAAGACCCCAGACGATTGTCAGGCCACGATGTTGTCAAGTTGACAGGTGAAAATTCGCTTAGTAGAACAATGTCAACCCAGATTAGTACACCCAAATGTTAGTTAATGAGGCTGCTTCAAAAAATAAAAAAAGTGATTTGCCTTGCTGCTGAAATGGTACCCCCACAATTAAATGCGGTGTTAATTAGAGTTTCATTAGTCCTTTGCCCTGACACTCGCCCAACTCTGGTTCAGTACTGAATTTGTTTGCTGAAGGGTCTGGGAGTGGGATGAATCATGAAAGTTGCCATGTAATTTTGAACTATTTCAATCATCACCTTCCAGATCCTCCAGTGAACTTGCGCATACCTGCCAAAAAGGCCACCATTTCTAGATCCGTAGATCATCTTCCTGGGGCCGTGGGCACGTGATGTCAACACTGGAAGCAATTTCCACAAAACAACATCGCACGTTGCTCATCCTTTCCAATATAAAACAGCCTCTAGAGAAGCATCGTGGATTTAGGGGATAAACATGGAGAAACATCCCCTTCCTACAGACCTGGCATCGCTGTAATTTGCTGTTAATTGTGTGGTTTAGCCTCTGGTAATTTTAACGGTTTGCTACTGAAAATTGTCCATTTATAGATTATTTAGCAAATAAACATGGTGATGTTCAAGCGCTATGTTGAATTACCAGAGGGTAGCGATGTTTATCCATGTTTATCCCCTTTGCTGAATTCCTCTAAGAAAGTTGGATGGCTGGAACATGCTGGAACGTTTCAACTGATCATGATGATATACAGTGTACCATATACTCTGGAAATCCCTTTCAGAGACCTTTCTTTCAGTTTGATAGCTTACACTTCCAAACGCCAGTGCCTCCAATAAAGACGTAGCAATTTATTGTCCTAGAGAACGGTCCAACTTTTGATTCTTGAACGGCCAGGCAGTTGGACCTGGCAACTGTAGCAGATCCTACACGAATAGAGAACTTCAACTTTCGATGTGGGATTGAGGTTCCCGGGTCCCATATTTGCCCTTTGGTCATAGAAAACATAGCTAAGCCATGGCCCATAGAAATAGATAATTTTACCGTTTTAACAAGTGCTCATTTTCCAGTTCGCAAACCGTTGAATAACCCGACAGTATCATGGCCAGCCATCTCCATATGAAGGCTGCGCGAAGCTGCTCAGATGTGAACTGCACTTGGTTGAAGAAAAGGGTTGAAGATCAACATCCATCACCCAGCGCATGGTTGAGTCCCAAAACGATAGCTCAGTTGCTGGACATAGCTCCAATTTCACTAAGGGTCTATGGCCATTATATAACTCTACTTCATGGGTACAGCTGGGGGGGGGCAATTTTCTTAGTCCTTTTTCATCCTTTTCCCTGACGACTGGCCGGAAAAAAACAAGACATCCCGTTTTCGGGGCAGGAGGGAGACTTCTGCTACGCCAGAGCCATCACAGCCTACGAGCTGGTCCCCCATCAGCGTCCGGAGCAGGACGAGCAGCGCGGCTGGGAATTGGCTGGGAAGATCCTAGGCCCACTATAGATTGCCACCACAACATATAACTTGGGCATATTGATGTTGATTATGTTGCAGAACTTTGGAATAATCCGAAACGTCCCATGCCTATGGGGCCTATGCCCTTCATATTCAACACCCCCATCCCATGCTCCCACTGTGGAAATCCCCGACTAAACCATGATTTCTGGAGTGTTTTGAACATATTAGGGGCATGGGATTAGTTGATATGATTTGATATGTATTTGTCGGGCTGTCACTTAGTTTGGATTGAACGGAGTTTCCAGGGTTGATCACCAATTATGAGGATCTTGGAGGTTCGACACCTATCAATTGCTGATGCAACTTCATTTGTGTGTAGTCTTCGAAGGGACCAGAACATTCAGAACATCAAAAAAATGAATCCTTGCAGACTGCGAGAAGATCTTTCCACAATGTTGTCGTGTGAGCTGAAATCACGAACCCTATATTCAAAGTACTGCTTGGGTCTAGTCAAGGTTTCACAATCAGACAAAACCCTGCGGTACTCAAACATGGCTAGCTGGAAAATCCCTGAACCAAATGGGCATCTATCTACTACGTATATGGGAAAATTGTTTATAAATGGGTGATTTTCCAGCTAGCCATGTTTGATCACCAGCGGGTATCTCTCTCATTTTGGATGGGTCAACATTATTGGACCCCCGAAGTGGATGATTTAACGATAACATTTTGTTCAATACCTGCTATAGCAGTATCTTGGGTATTAATACATCATAATATCCTCAAACTATGAGAAACACATATCTATATCATAGAATTGGATGATGGGAAAATTTACAGGACACCCCTATATTTGGTAAAAACCATGGTTTCCTGTAGATTTTACTCTAGAACTGACCAAGAAAAAACTCGCCCATTTTGGGTCCAAAACGGGTCTACTCCAACGACTTGACCGCATCATAGGACGACTTGAGCTGGGTGGTGGTGGGCCGCAGTGGGCTCATGCAGCCTGCCTGGAGGAGGGCATTTCCCAATGAGAAAGGTTCATGTTTGACAAATATTGGCTTATGGTTGATAAATGATGATTAATGGTTAATAAATGATTAATGGCTATGTACTGTAAATATCTGCAAATCATTAATTATATATATAGTTAGTTGACTAATGGTAGAGTTATTGATTATGATATTCATGGTATGATATTAATGGGTATTCCTATATTTAAAAGTTATGGGTTATGGGGATATAGATGATGATAAAAACCAACAAGAGTGATCGATAGTGGGGATTGAACCAATACATGATGGATATATTTGGAAACTGCTTTTGAACCATCAACCATGCTGGCTAACCAAAACACATTGACATGGTGGTATAAGGAAAGGGGAGATAGAACGGATTTACATGGATTTACCCTGGATTTACCAGGATTTTTATGGCATTTGGTGAAGGGAGTGGTGGTTTTGCTGCTTGTTTCGGTGATGTTCAACGCAACATTCATGGGATACCAATTTTTCCAATCCATGCCATGGATGTTTCGGGATGGCAAGCGACTCCCAGATTGGCCCAAGATTTCAGGTTAGTGAATTGTTTTAATTTGCCCATATACAAATACTGTACATATGTATACATTTATATATATATATATATACATATATACATATATATACATATATATACATACATATATATATATATATACATATTGTTTATATATACCATGGTAAATGTTCATTTGGTTGTTAAACTGCTGCTGTTCTTCAGCCAATAATAGATCGCCATAGATGTTGGCAACATTTTTCGCTTTCTGTAGATACGTGTGTATATCACACATATTACATATGTGTTTTGATATTTGATATTACATATTTCTGTGTATCTAATCTAAGATTATAGTAGAATCACATGAACCACTGCAGCTCCCGCATCACGATCTCAGACTTTTTCTCCCAGGTATTGCAATGCGGCCGGGATCGAAGATTGGGTAAACTACAAGGCAACCAGCGGCGAGAGGGTACTTGGGATAAGGGGATAAACATGGATAAACCATCTACCAACTGGTGCAGGATTTCTTCCATCCACAGTATCATAAGATATTTTCGCACATTAATCGTTGGGACACTTTGCAGGGGATACTTTATATTTTTTTTGGGGAACATTTTTTTTTGCGAAACCGAACTATGTTTTTGGTTGGGAATTACTTTGCATAATGATAACATATAGTATAAGACATAGATATGGCGGAAACCTTCAGCTACGAAAGCTAGTAAATAAGGCATCTAAGATCGGCAATGTTTAAACTTGCATCCTACCATTTGTTTTTGTTTGTGGTGTGTTATTTGATCCATTTGCATATGGCCCTGAAATCACGTGTGTGTGTGTAACATCTACATAGATGTAAAACTTCTCCTTTTTCTTTCTTCTTTCTTCTCCCTTTCTAATAGAGCAGGGGGACTGGAGCCGATTTGCCTATCCAGTCCAACGAAGCTATGGCATTTCGGTGGATGAGTGGTCTGATCAACCACTTGTACCTGCATCTAGGATTTTTGTTCTCATGATTAATTTGCATGTTACAGGACTCAGTTCCTGATGGATCTCTTCAAAGATCCAGTTTTGTCTAGTGTAATACCTATCGTGACTCCGACAAGGTGCCATAGGGCCACTGGAGGCAACCCTTTTTAGGGTGAATGTCGACTGGCCGGATTACAGAATTGACAATTTTAATCTGGTAATTCGTTTACGTAAAGCGAAACAGTCGGCCTTTTGATTACCAGCCTTTTGCGAAGTCCTGCTGTTCCTGCTGTTCCTGCGGTCCCTCGTGAAACCTTGAGAAACGCATCTCTGTCAGCGGGAAGCAGATCCGAACAACCAGAAACCTCTTTTTCGTCCACGCAGCTTTTGAAGGGACATATGAACTGCAACATGACACAAAAACCAGGCAGGTCCATCCTTTTTGATGGTTTCTGGTGAGGTTGAACATTTTGTGCACCTAATTCACTGGAACTTGAACAGCCGTTTATGCCATTGCGGCACGACTTGACTACGGTCCCGAAGGGGAGTAACGCACGACTCCTGTTGTAGTTGGAACTGGGTCCTTTTTTAGTTAATTGTTTTGGTTTTTCACGCTCGTCATCAACTAGTCCCCCATTTGGTCCCTAATTCTCCCCTCGTGCCTCTCCGTAATGTGTCGTGGGGTTTAGGTGTGTGCTCTGTTTTTGTCAGGTCCATTTCTCCGCGTAGGTTGGTTCTGGAGGTCCGTTCGTTCCCTTCCCCGCCCTGCGCTGTTTCGGCCTGTTTCCCGTCGTCTGTGTCCGTTCTTTTTCTTCCTCTTGCCTTTCAGGGTTGACCCGGCTCCACCGGCTCCGGCCGGGGGTGTGTGTGTGTGTGACATCTAAATAGATGTAAAACTTCTCCTCTTTCTTTATTCTTTCTTCTCCCTTTCTAATAGAGCAGGGGGACTGGAGCCGATTTGCCTATCCAGTCCAACGAAGCTATGGCATTTCGGTGGATGAGTGGTCTGATCAACCACTTGTACCTGCATCTAGGATTTTTGTTCTCATGACCAATTTGCATGTTACAGGACCCAGTTCCTGATGGATCTCTTCAAAGATCCAATTTTGTCTAGTGTGTGTGTGTGTGTAAGATTTTGCAGCAATAAATATGTTGGGCCCATTACTGTGTATGTGACCACTGCACTGAAGCCTATGGGTTTTAAGCGTCATTTTGTCGCCCTCCATTTCACTATAGCTCACTCAAGATGTGGATAGAATATGATTTATATATATAATATGTTTCATGATAGAACTAAGCCGTGTCCTGGCTGGAAAGTTTAACAAAGTTCTAGCTCTATATTTATATATATAATTATATATACATATATATAGAATGTAGTCTAAATATTTATTTATATATATATATATATTAGCACGGAGCTCTAACACGTTTTTTGGGGGTCTCTTTAGAGGCTTATTGTTACCTTAAAACTGTGACATTGTAACCTTAACTTTGGGCAATTGTAACCTTAAAAATTGGGAATTGTAACCTTAAAGTTGGGCAATTGTAACCTTAAAATTTGGCAATTGTAACCTTAAAATTGGTCAATTGTAACCTTAAAAATTGGCAATTGTAACCTTAAATTTGGGCAATTGTAACCTTAAAATTTGGCACCTTAAAGTTGGGCAATTGTAACCTTAAAAATTGGGAATTTGTAACCTTAACTTTGGGCAATTGTAACCTTAAAATTTGGCAATTGTAACCTTAAAAATTGGGAATTGTAACCTTAAAATTGGGCAATTGTAACCTTAAATTTGGGCAATTGTAACCTTAAAATTTGGCACCTTAAAGTTGGGCAATTGTAACCTTAAAAATTGGGAATTTGTAACCTTAACTTTGGGCAATTGTAACCTTAAAAATTGGGAATTGTAACCTTAAATTTGGGCAATTGTAACCTTAAAAATTGGGAATTGTAACCTTGAAATTTGGCAATTGTAACCTTAACGGGCCAGAGTTAAGGTTACAATTTTGGGAAAAGTTAAGGTTACAATCTGCTCCGTGCCTATTGGAGAACCGAAATTGTAACCTTAAAAATTGTAACCTTAGCTCCCGGAGTTAAGGTTACAATTTTTGGCCAAAAATGTCCCCAAAATGGTCCCCCAAAACCCTCTTTTGGAAACTGCCGGTAACCCCTCAAATTGTCTTCCACGTCACCAAATTTACAATTTACAAAAAATAAGGTTGCAATTTGCAAAACTCAAGGTTATAATTTACAAAAATAAAAGGACCGGATAACCCCACATGTCAAGCCTTTATGTATCTAAGGTTAATGTAAACTTCGGGGAGATGTGAGAAGTGAGGTGTGAGAAGTGGACGTGTGATGTCAGGTGTGAGAAGTGGAGCTGTGATGAGTTCTGATGTGATAAGTGAGGTGTGAGAAGGGGTGTGAGAAGTGGAGCTGTGATGAGTTGGGATGTGATAAGTTGTGATGAGTTGTGATAAGAAGTTGTGATGTGATAAGTGAGGTGTGAGAAGTGAGGTGCGAGAAGTGGACGTGTGATGTCAGGTGTGAGAAGTGGAGCTGTGATGAGTTCTGATGTGATAAGTGAGGTGTGAGAAGGGGTGTGAGAAGTGGAGCTGTGATGAGTTGGGATGTGATAAGTTGTGATGAGTTGTGATAAGAAGTTGTGATGTGATAAGTGAGGTGTGAGAAGTGAGGTGTGAGAAGTGGAACTGTCATGAGTTGGGTTGTGATAAGTTGTGATGAGTTGTGATGAGCAGTGGAGCTGTGATGAGTGAGGTGTGAGAAGTGGAGCTGTGATGACTTGGTATGTGATAAGGTGTGATGAGTTGTGATGAGTTGTGATGAGAAGTTGTGATGTGATAAGTGGGTCTGTGATGAGTGGTGATGAAAAGTCGCTCTCCAGGAGGCTCTGTGTCCTGCGCCTGCCACGCGAAAGGCAGCCGCGGCCCCAGCGGCGACCACGCGCGCCGCAGCTCCTCCAGGAGGCTCTGTGTCCTGCGCCTGCCACGCGAAAGGCAGCCGCGGCTTCAGCGGCGACCACGCGCGCCGCAGCTCCTCCAGGAGGCTCTGCCCAGAGGGTCATTTCTGACTTAAAACTCCCCTATCTTCTCAAATCAGCATTAAAGCCCCCTATCAGCACGATAGCCCCTTTGAAATTGAAGCCACAAAAACATGTAGAAACCACATATTTGGTGGGTTTCCCCTTATTCAAGGATTTCTAAAAATTGCTGGTGCAAAAAGAGCAAACTTTGCCACCACACATGTTAAACACATGTCACGACCCACCAACACCCAAACAGCGAATTGCTAATTGTTTCTTGCGTCTGCCCATGCATCAGCTTTCAAAAATGCGCAACCAATCACCCAAAAATCTGACCCATGAATTTTCACGGGTTTTTAGCGCCGATATGGGGGGATTTAGCGCCGAATTCTCGGAAAATTCTCGGGCGAAGGGCTTCACACACACGAAAGAGGACGAGTGCTAAGTAATAAAATATTTGATATGTTAATGTACCGTGAGCGCAGACACAGCCCTATAGCGGCCCCATGACATATATGAATCCAGTACAGGTCTCAGAGGCCACAAATGCGAAGGCAACAGCTGATCGAGCACGCAACCCTTCAAACCATCTTTTTGCATGAAAATCACCAAATAAACAAACCTAATCTGGGGATTTAAGCCCGAAATGGCCATTTCTGCATTAAAACCCTCTGTCAGCACCTGGGGTGGTTTTATGCCCGAAATGCCCCTCTGGGTGTGTACTGCGCCTGCCACGCGAAAGGCAGCCGCAGCCCCAGCGGCGACCACGCGCGCCGCAGCTCCTCCAGGAGGCTCTGTGTCCTGCGCCTGCCACGCGAAAGGCAGCCGCGGCCCCAGCGGCGACCACGCGCGCCGCAGCTCCTCCAGGAGGCTCTGTGTACTGCGCCTGCCACGCGAAAGGCAGCCGCGGCCCAGCGGCGACCACGCGCGCCGCAGCTCCTCCAGGAGGCTCTGTGTACTGCGCCTGCCACGCGAAAGGCAGGCAGGAAGCTCTCTGTACTGCGCCTGCCTGAGTGAGTGAGTGAGTGAGTGAGTAAGTGAGTGAAGATGAGTGGATGAGTGAGTGAGTGGATGCGTGAAGATGAGTGAGTGAGTGAGTGAGTGAGTGAGTGAGGGAGGGAGTGAGTGAAGATGAGTGAGTGAGTGAGTGAGTGAGTGAGTGAGTGAGTGAGTGAGTGAGTGAGTGAGTGCACGAGTGAGTGAGTGAGTGAGCGAGCGAGCGAGCGAGTGAGTGAGTGAGTGAGTGAGTGGATGAGTGGATGAGTGAATGGATGAGTGAAGATGAATGAGTGAGTGAGTGAGTGAGGGAGTGAGTGAGATGAGATGAGATGAGATGAGATGAGATGAGATGAGAATGAGGGAGATAGGGAATGAGTGATGAGTGATGAGTGTGAGTGAAGAGGAGGCGGCGGAGGAGGAGGGGGCGGAGGCGAAGGAGCGGAGCCCCTGCGGGATCCAAGCGAAAAACAAGAACCCCACACAGTGATGTCGGGAATTAAGGTTACAATTTACAAAAAATAAGGTTACAATTTGCAAAAATTAAGGTTACAATTTACAAAAAATAAGGTTACAATTTACAAAATTTAAGGTTACAATTTACAAAATTTAAGGTTACAATGTACAAAATTTAAAGTTACAATTTACAAAAAATAAGGTTACAATTTACAAAAGTTAAGGTTACAATTTAGGCTGAAGAAAACGTGTTAGAGCACCATGCTAATATATATATATATATACATACTCCAGTATGTTCATTTGGCAATAATGTCTTTAAGCATTTTCAATACCGAACAATCATGAAACATTATCTATCAACATAAGGATCGTTTTACCTGATATGATATGGGTCCACATTGGGTCCTGAAAATTGACTTCTGAATATTAGACATATTCTGATTCTCAACGGGTCCAGAAAATTCCAGCGCTGCCAGCCATACCTTGTGCAAAAATACCAACATGTTGGGGTAACAGGGTACTTGGTGGATCATCCCACTTAGTTAGTGTGTTAGTTCACCCCAGTTACAAATGGGATAGGTAGAGTTAATCCACTTATAACTGTGGTTATGACATGTTATAACCCACTTACTAAGTGGGATCATCCACCAAGTAACATTCCACTTTCAGTGGAAAATTTCAGGTTTCTATGTGTAGTCGCCTGCCCGCCCTGCCCCCCGCCCGCCCCAGGACTTCTTTGCCGAACGCGAACTCTACCGGCAGATGAAAAGTTTGCGCTGGGCCAAACGATTTCAGGCGTGAAAGCTGCCCTGACAACAAGCCCACTGTGGTTGGTAGTGTGGAGAGATACCAGACATGTTTCCTTTTAGTGGATTAGTGGATAAAACAATAGTAAGCCATCCCCCAAATCACAATTTTTATAGGTGGTATGTTTTACCATTCCCAAATGGGTGGTTTATGGCATTGTTTTCCCCACACTAGTGAACAGTTTTCCATAGTTTTCCCAGATAGGAAACGTCTCTTTTTGTTGCTTGTTTTGACGAATATGTCATAGCTCAAAGTTCTCTGATTCTCGCCGGTATGGCGAATGGTGCGGAGTGGTGCCCCAGTTCGTGATCCAAGTTATATGGTGAACATAACTCCAACAACTTAGGGTTTGTTGGTATCTATAATTGACAATAATTAATGGATGGAAATTAAAAACCCATTAACATCACTGGGGGGTACCAGCCTGTGGTAGGCAGGAGTTAGGACAGCAGGAAGTGGTCACTTATCCATTTTACCCTGGCATCCAGTGCTGTTTCGTCTGAAAGCAACCACTCACCCGGGATGAATCCCTTCAACTTCCGATTGAAAGACTCCCCGCAGTTAATAGCATTGGTTGGTCAAATGTCCATAGATGATGATGTTGGTTGTATTTCCATTTCACCTCACTGTTAGTTACACATCCATGATATCCATGTTTGCTGAGGCAAAAAATCATGACTAGCATCCTGCAAATCATTGCTGGATTAATAGTGATGATATTGCAAATGTTTAATGGTGTTGCTGGTAGCACGGTAGCTGATCAATCCTGGCATCATCAAATCCTCGGGAAATCCAGGTGTCCAAGTGCTTTGCTCACTGGAGCGAGAATGAAGCTTGGAGCAATCATATTCATCATATGCCACATCAACTTCATCAACTTCAGAGCTTTCACTTTTCTCACTTTTCTCCCTTCAGTAATTGGTAGATTTGATTTCTGGAAGGTAGTCTCCTTACAATGCACAGACAAACGAGGAGCTCTGGTAAGGCCATAGTTTGGGCATGATTTCTTTGCACAGGTCTTAAGCAGATCAACGATACATTTGTCTAGTCAATCCTCTAAGTTCAGCAGGATTTATTCAGTCACAATCCCCCAAAGCATAAACAGGTGCACTGTCCACAGTTACAGCGAGAATTCTCATCAAGGGATCGGATAGGATTTTCCTGTTGGAATTTCACCCACATTATTCTCTTAGAAAGTCATGCAACCAGGTAAGGCTTAAGCCTGTCAGAGGAGGGATTCAGAATCGATCATGTTTGTAGAATCAATGGATACTACAGCTTATATGATCCCCATTTGGATTGTTTACTAATCATACTTCATCATACTTCCATATTGATTTGCTGGAAGCCGCCATCGCCGCCATTGTGATAGCCGAAACCACAGTAACAAAACTTAGCGTCCTAAGGTGATGTACCACTGGACTTATTCAGGTTTATGGTAGTTAAAATATGTGAAAACCCAGATGGGATTACAACCAACTTACATATAGTTTGGGGAGACCCAACTTGTACAGATTGTCCCACAGAACCAATTGACTGACAGAACCCTTTTTTTTCTGACACCCGAGGCGCGTCGTGCCGGATTCGCAGCGGCGCGCAACAAGCTTGAAGATGAGCTTCCTGGCGACCGGGGATGAGAGCCATTTCTTCGAGCTCATGATGACATGTTTAGGATTTACCAACAGCAGGGACAATAATTAGAAAATCATGGAATGGGATATCATGGTTAGAAGGTCGACCTTCTCAGAAAATACATTCCAACTTCAATGGCCCAATTTTAGGGGTTTGTCGTAGCCATTTCTGGACAAACCCACAGTCATTTCCACCTTTGAAAAGCAGAGGTGTCTGCATCCGCTATTATCATAAATGAATATGTATATATATATATACATATTTATCTATCAAATAATCATTATATTATATAGTCTGATCGTTATGTGAGGGGCTAGCCTTGTTTCAATCTGTCTGGAGAATGTTCCAGTCTTGTGTTTCTTAACATAATTTTCCAATTTCTGGTCCCATGGCTTGTTGGTGGTAAATCCCCCCAGATGGCAAATATGATATGACTGGAAACCATGATGGTTGTTAAAGGATGAAACATTGGCAACAACCTCCCTGGTTATTTTTTGGGATCTCCAAATTAAAGATTGGTCATTTATGGTCATTTGATGGTCATATATATATATATGGCGCACACACACACACATATATATATATTTCGCCAACTGATTCAGTTCTTCAAATGTACCTTGTTTCTAGCGTTTGGTATCAATGGGATTATAGCGTTTGGTATCTTAGATTGGCCATGGTGATCCATGGTGTTTTCCAGGACTCCATCGCTCCGAGCGCGGCTCGAGGTTGTATCATTTGAAAGCCACGAGCCAAGAGGCGCTCCTGTGGCTGCACAGCTTTTGTGTCGCGCCTCGGTGAAGCGGACGATGTCACAACGGGATCGGCATTGATGGAAAAAAACCAAAGAACGGTTGATTTTATGCAAATTATCAGGTATATATATATATATTTATTTATTTATGCATACATATAATTACATATATATATATAATATTTGTATGTTATAAGCATTTATCAGTTATCATGATGAGTTATACTGTAAGTTTCTCATCTGATAGTCATATATGTTTTCTATGGTGGTGGGAATCATCCGAAGGATGCTTAGAAATTCTCATTTATCGTTGACTACAAAACGATGAGTCTCCTCCATGTGCCGCATGTCTTGGTCAAGGGGTGCAGTGTAGTAGCCCAAGATCCAATGGTTCAATAAGTTGATCATCATGCTCCCCATTAAGATGACCATGTTCGAATGTACCATGCATACATATATATATATATATACATACTAAACTCTGTATATATATATATATATACAATCAATGTGTATACAAATATCATATACATATATGCACACATTATGACAAAGTCCACCTAAAACAATGGATATCAACAATGGTTTTTCGTCAAGGCACCTGACAGAAGAATTCATGGTTTTGGAAGCCTCAAGTATGTGGTTCCAATCTTCATACTTCGATGCGCTGATTCTGCACGACCAGTGATTGAATGATGGCCAGTTGCAATTGAGACAAAGCCAGACTGGTTGGTGGTTTGGAACATTTTGGATTTTTCCATATAATGGGAGTAATCATCCCAACTGACGAACTCATATTTTTCAGAGGGGTTGGTCAACCACCAACCAGCAGAAATTGGTTGGACGTTCCCACTAGGGCCACTGGGAGGCACATTCTTCATCTCCAAATCACATCGCCGTATTTCTGTGGTCTCGACCCAATTATTACTAGTCAAGACTCGTCAACTATGGGTATGAAACAAAACCAAGCAATTATGAGGAAAAACAACATTAACTGTACATATATATATATAATTATATTATATCTATTTATATATATATATATATTATATCGGTCTATCGTTGATGAATTCTCAAGGTTTTTCCGTTTTGATTTCAGACATGGCCCACCATAGCCCACTAGCTGGCCACTAGCTGGTCATTTCCTCCAGGAGTATCCTCTGGTAGTCAACATGGACTGGAAAGTCCCCCCTGAATAGTTCGATGATTTTCCCAGCTATAAATAAACCTCCCAGCTATATATCAGTTCTGTGATTTTGCCACTTGTAAACCACCTGTTATAGATGTATATAGATGTATTTTCCAAATGAAACATCCATTTAGTTCGGCGATTTCCCAACTAACCGTGTTTGATTACCAGAAGGTATCCCCATCAATATCCCCCATTACGTTCTAGTTATGGTTGATTTTAGATCTCAATTACTTTATCCATAATTATGCTATTCTTGGTGGCACAGTTCTCCTAGGAAAAACACACACCCAAACACCTCAGCGCTTCTCAGCGCCCAGGAAAAGTTTCAACGATTGAGTGCATTGGATGCCGATGCCATGGGAAATCAACCACGACTGCTGGCCGAGTATGGTGCCATCCACCAGATGGGCTGCTCGGACGGAATGCGACGCCAGGGTCGATACTCGGTTTTTGTTGGTTGAAAAAGCGATCGCTTCTCTGATGTAGATATATCATGATATATCTACAGTTGGGAATTCAAGGCAACACAGGTTTGGTGAGTTATGAAGATTATCAGGATTATCACGAAAGTCAAGCAGATTTGTGGTTCCCATCATGTCCCAGTTTCATTCATATAGACTGGTTATATTCCCATATCAACTCACCATATGCTCAGAGAAAATGCAGGGTTCCGTTGGCTCCACCATGGAGCATGGAGCACCCAGAATGAAGCACCCAGAATGAAGCACCCACAATGAAGCACCCATGTGCACCCCCCAAAAGAGCTGGCAATCATGTATATATATATATATATATTATAATAAATGTTATACACATATTATACACATATTATACACATATTATACACATATCATACACATCTTATACACATATCATACACATATCATTCACATATTATACACATATTATACATACATTATGAAGATCCGTGCATAGTATCATATTCAATGGGTGAAAATAATCTGCTGTTCCGAAATGTTTTCTATCATATCTCTACCCTTAAAAAGACCTCCGCAGTCGGACAGATAGACATCCCAGCGCTTGTCTCAGACTACCGAGGCTGCGAACGTTTACTGGCATATGTCGCAAGTTTGGACCATCAGCTGGAAAGTGGCCTACAGATTCTTGACCGCCTGGGGAGGATTGTTGAGGGTCATCCTTCTTTGAACATGTACGTTATATTATATACATATATATATAGACATATATATATATACATAAATACATATATATATATACATATTATATATATATATATATATGTAGAGAGACAGAGAGAGTGTACTTGTGCTACTTGGTGTTAGTGTCTTGTTTGAAATCCATGTGCAATTGGGACATACCAAGGGATGCTCTAAGCAATTACTACGACCCCAAGACTTGGACAATTGCCATCAAAAGGCTGCACTCCAAGAACTCCCCTTGGAAAGTGGCACGCGCACACACACACACACACGCACACCCACGCACGCACGCACGCACGCACGCACTCGCCTCAACTGGGTGTATACACCATTTGGGATCGTTAACGGTACAATCTTTTGCCTATACTGTCTAGCCATTCGCTGTCTATTGCCCGGCAAAGTCGCCAAATAACCCTGAATACCATCATCATCAACCATCACCAACCACCATCAACTATCATCAACCATCATCAACCATCATCAATCATCATCAACCATCATCAACATAAAGTTTCGGTTTGATTGTTGGAAAGGGACCAGATTCGGTCTTGAGCACTGCTATTTCAATTCGTCTTCAAAGATCCAAGTTTAGCAGGAATTGGCACATGCCTGGGATCATTGATATATTTTGGGAGGTGATATTCGCCATGATTTCAAGACCAACATGTTTCATCTCTTGCCAAATCTATGATTCTTTGGGGTTGTGGGGTGATCATTTGAGTTGCATGAATTCGGTATGTACATTGATCTCTGTGAACATGATACTGATATATTCTTTCTCCTACACAGCCTTCTCTTTTGGATTTCCACTGTCCAATCATTGTTATCGAAGTGATTCTAAGAAGGTCCAGCTGGATCCATCCTGTATATGTTGTCTTTATCAATGATGAGACTCAACTCAATTATTCTTTCTTTATGTTGTATCATCATGTTGCAATATTGTGGATCATTCTGACTTGGACAAGGGATAGATATATCCCTATCATGAAAACATAATAAAACTCGACCATTCAGAAATTCAGACTGGTCACTAAGTGTTTTTTGTTCAAACGTTCAACGCTCGCTGAGGAAATGGTGTGCCAAGATGTTGCGGCCCCAAATCGAGGTGCGGACGGACCTTGAAAAAGAACAAGATGCAGCCCACGAACCCGAATGCAGTCACGTAGAACACTATTGTGAAAGAAGGTTTTTGAACAGTACATTTTTCCCCTGTTACCGTACCAGTGCACTGTAGGCTGTGGAATGCGGAAGAGGGTGTACTGTAAGGTGTAGAGTGTAGAGTGTGGAGTGTAAAGTGTGGAGTGCAAAGTGTGGAATGTCGAGTGTAAAGTGTGGAGAGAGGAGTGCGCAGTGTAAAGTGTAATGCGTGGAGTGTGGAGTATGGAGTGTAAAGTGTAGAGTGTAAAGTGTAGAGTGTAGAGTGTGGAGTCTAAAGTGGGGAGTGTGGAGTGTAAAGTGTGGAGTGAGGAGTGTAAAGTGTAAAGTGTGGAGTGTAGAGTAAGTGTAGAGTGTAAAGTGTGGAGTGTAAAGTGTAGAGTGGGAGTGTGGAGTGGAAAGTGTAGAGTGTGGAGTGTAAAGCAAGGAGTGTGGAGTGTAAAGTGTGGAGTGTGTAAAGTGTAGAGTGTGGAGTGTGCAGTGTAGAGTGTGGAGTGTGGAGTGAGGAGTGTAAAGAGTGGAGTGAGGAGTGTAAAGTGTAAAGTGTAGAGTGTGGAGTGTAAAGTGTGGAGTGTGGAGTATAAAGTGTGCAGTGAGGAGTGTGAAGTGTGGAGTGTATAGTGTAGAGTGTGGAGTGTGGAGTGCAAAGCGTGGAGTGAGGAGTGTGTAGTGTGTAAAGTGTAGAGTGTGATGGAGTGTAAAGTGTGGACTGTAGAGTGTGGAGTGTGGGGTGTAAAGTGTGGAGTGCAAAGTGTAAATTGCACATTGTGGAGTGTAAAGTTTAAAGTGTGGAGTGTGGAGTGTGAAGTGTGGAGTGTGAAGTGTGGAGTGTAGAGTGTGGAGTGTAGAGTGTAAAGTGTGGAGTGAGGAGTGTAAAGTGTGAAGTGTGGAGTGTAAAGTGCTGAGTGTGGAGTGTACATGTTGAGTGTGGAGTGTAAAGTGTGGAGTTCAAAGTGTAGAGTGTAAAGTGTAAAATGTGGAGTGTGGAGTGTAAAGTGTAGAGTCTGGAGTGTGGAGTGTAAAGTGTGGAGTGTGGAGTGTAAAGTGTGGAGTGTGAAGTGTAAAGTGTGGAGTGTAAAGTGTAGAGTGCGGAGGGTAAGGTGTGGAGTGTGGAGTGTAATTTGTAATGTGCGGAGTGTAAAGTGTAAAGTGTGGAGTATGGAGTGTAAAGTGTAGAGTGTAGAGTGTAGAGTGTGGAGTGTAAGGTGTGGAGTGTGAAGTGTAAAGTGTGGAGTGTAAAGTGTAAAGTGTAGAGTGCTGCTTCTGCCATGCAAAATGACGACAGAGATCTCCAAAATTTTGCTCCTGCCACGAAAACTGCAACTCATCTTGTGAAAACGACGAACGGCTGCGGACGGTTGCGGACGGTTGCGAACGTAAACAACGTTGAGCGAACACACCCTCAGCCCCCAGACCCCCAGAGTGAAACGGGAACCCTGGCTACGCATTCGGGAAAAAGGTGGGGTTTATGGCGAAGGCCACTGAGACGAATTGCTTGTGAGGTTGGTACTTTAATCTGTTTCTTGCTATGTATGGGAAGTATATATATACATATGTGTATATCTATATATATATATATATATATATACGTATATACGTATATACGTATATACGTATATATGTATATATGTATATATGTATATATGTATATATGTATATATGTATATATGTATATATGTATTTGTGTATATATGTCTATGTATATATATATGTATGAATTTTATGTATTTCATACTTTAACCAGCTAAACAATAGCTTTGTTTTTCTGGCAAAGATATTCAAGGTTGGCCATGGCTTGAGATTGTATACTATGAAGCGGGTTTTAAGCAGAACCAATGGGAGGAACATGTATCTAACTTTAAGCCAATTGTTAATATCCAGAAGTAGTAACAAACCAGTAATTAAGCAGAACCAATGGTTTGTTAATACTTCTAGCTATGTAACCAACAAATTTCAAATTAGCGCCTGTGAATTAGAAGTATCTAGGGTTATATTGAGATATTTTGAAGAAACCGTGATGCGTTGTGTGTTTTGATATATTTTAATATTGTGGGATAATATGGTACATAATTGGGTAGGCTAGCTAACCAGGCCAACCATAGTACCGGAATATAGTTATCGCATCTTTTCTGGTATATCGAACAATATTTAACAAAATGGTTTTGTTTCATAAGCTCGTGGATACCTCGATATTTCGATGTAAGATGATGCGGAATTGGAGCGGTTTGAGGTACACCGGTCCACCTCAGGCGGAACGACAGGCCGCCGAGCGCGCGCCGCCGGATCTGCCACAGCTGCTGGCGACGGAGGCGCTGGGGCTGGACTTGGCGAAAGATGCCGAAGGGTAGGACTTCCCAGAGTTTTGACTCATAGACATATATACGTATATACATATACATAATATATATACATACATACATACATAATATATATATATATATACATAATATGTATATATATATATAAATATACATATACATACATAATATATATATATATATATACAAATATATACATAATATGTATATATATATAAATATATTATTATCATTATATATATAATATCTATATAGACCTATGACCCAAAGACCCAGCTTCAATCTATAGAAGGGTAGGGGCCAGTATACATAAGTATGTATGCGCGCCTACGCATGTTAAAAAACCAAAAACAACAAAATCATATTGTTTACATCATCAAATAAATCATAGCAGATACAACGAAGAGAAGTGCCTTGGTATATATTCCTACAAGTATCTACAAAAACAAAATAATCATATAAAGGTTTAGATGTATATTCGTTCACTCAGAAAAACACAAGATACATTTCAATGCATGTATGTATTTATGTATGTACTTATATGTCTGTAGGTAAGTAGGTATGTGTGTATGTATGAATTTATGAATGTATGCATGTATGTAGGTATGTAGGTATGTAGGTAGGTAGGCAGGTAGGTAGGGCCTGATAAGCCTAGTCCTGGTGGCCTTGGGGTTTGGTAGGCCAAGTGGCCCTGGGGCGTGGTGGCCCTCCGTGGGCCTGATGGGCCTGGTGGCCCTCTAAGGGTGTGATTGAGGTGTTTAACATATGGTTTCCTAGTGTTTAAGTTACCTTGTTTACCCTTTATATATATTTCCCAAAATCTTCCAGCAGTTGTTTTTTAGCTGTTCTATCTGGTTTGGGTTTACTATGCGGGTGAATGATGGCGATATACCTTGCAGTAAATTCACACAGACCCTGAAAATGTAACCTCTCCTACAAGGATACCATAGAAGGACAATGAAATCAAACCCTTGCTATATTGTTGTCAACCCCAGCACCCCCAAATTTCAATGTTGTCTTTGGGCTGCGCGCTCGGGTCTGTCCGGTGGACAAAAGAATCAAACCCTGAACACAGAGGAAACTAGATAGAGTTTTGTTCAACATTGAACTTTGGGGTGTGGGGTTTTACTTGGTAGATGTCTGTAGGGTTTGATTTTTTGGTCCATCTACTGTAGGACCTCATCAACCAGACGTTATCTAGATCAACATGTTTGATCGACTGTTTGTTGTCCGAGTTCCTCGCCTCGGAGGGTGAAACCCTTTATGTAATATTGTTTGTTTCTTTTCCCTCACATCTTATCGAATTCATCTGGCTGTCACCAAAAATTGTAGGGATATGATCTCTTCATATTTTTTCTATTGAGCATGTAGATGTACCAACATACCCATCTGAAATCCAATATGAGACCCGGTAAGGAACATTTGAAATTCCTGCCCCAGGTTAAAGTTTGTTGGTTTATAAGCCCCATTGACTATAGCGATAGCTAGCAAAAACTCTAGTTAACGACTTATACACTTGTAAGTTGATTTAGAAGCCTCATGAAGTGTAGTTGTAGCTACCATAAACCCTAGTTTACCATAGTTAACCTAAGTATATTTCAGTCCAACTTAGCTAACGATTTGGGGCCCCAGCAACAGGTGGCTCAGACGCACGATTTTTACATGCCAGTGCCCTTGGTGGAACGCAGTGAAGCCGAGGCCATTGCTGGGTGCATGAGCCATGCATGATACCGTCATGCTAAAGTGACGGACTTACACTTGGAATAGACAATCTTCCAAAATCCCTAAACCTGTACCCGCATTGTCCTTCAATTTTGATTCATGACTCTGTACTTAGAACCTGTTTAACTTAGAACAAAAGTGCAAAGAATATAGTCGTGGGATTCTGTCGTGGCAGGTGGCTTTGGGCTTTCCGCCCACCACGGTGGCAGGGCGAGCCCGCTTGCAACGCGCCGCTTGGATGCAGAAGTGCGACATTTTTTGCGAGGGACATGAGGGAATTTCTGGAGAACATGACAGAATTTATGGATGTTTTTTTCATGGAAATGAAAGACCTTCTGAGATAGACCTTCTGGAAGATCTTGATGGGCTGAAGCAATCAAACATTATAGATAATAGATATATTATGATATATTGATAGATGATATGGACATGGATTGGATTGCACTGGTTCATGGATGATCTGTTGCTGACCTCAAGGTGTGTCTCTCCATTTGGAGCTTCATCCGGCTCTGTGCCTACATGGTGGAAGGCCACACTGCCGTGCTTGGGATGCTCTGGGTGTGTCCAAAAATGCTGCGGGGATTCTCTTCTGGATCCTTCCGGTTTAAATCATCATAGTTAGTCTATACTACACACGAGCCATTTTCCATAGCTATGTGTAAATTAGCAGAGGGAAATTGATGGCACTGTTTGAAAGGAAAGCACAATAAAATGAAGTGAATCCACTCTTTTTAATTAGTTTATTTATGTTTATTTATCCATTTTGTAAAACATGATTTTGCCCCACATTCGAAGATTTTTGACAATACGTCATGTTTCAGGTGCATTCCAATCACTGGTAACTGGTTCGCTGGGTAATGATCATGGTTTCAAGTTGGTTTTTGAACCCATCTACAAAAAACTGATTCTAACTACACAGATATAGAGGTTTCATCCATTATTCATAGGATGTTCATAGGATTTTCCATTATTATCCCTAGTTATCATCCATTATTCATAGGATTTTCCATCACATCCACCTTATGGGGCATCCCCCATGGTAACCAGTTGAACCCAGCGGTTGACCAACCGCTGATACCTCCTTAAAGGCGTAGGTATGTTGTAAGTCACCACAGATAAGATCCCAAAATGACCCCCAAAGGCCCAAAGGTAAATCTCTGTAAATATCCTAATTCGATTGTGGTTAATATTGGTAAGGTTGGCCAGTATCATGGTGATTTTCTCTTTGGTATGGGTTTGCTTTTTTTGTCTTTTTGGATATGTCAATCATCACCTTCAAGTATCTGTTGGAGATTATATCCCCTGGGTGATGTTTGCTCAGGACATTTACCAACCCAACTATCCCATTGCTGAAAACCAAGCGAACAACTGGCGTCCAATCCCCCTGCTTGACTTCTCAAATAGATAGATTCTCTACATGTTCATGGGTGTATATTTCACCATCATCCACTCATTAGCACGCATTTCCACTTTCATTATATCTTGAAATATTTTAGTTGGGTATACAGTATATATATATAATTATATATACACATCCTCCTTGGAGTTTCCTCTAAAGAATCATAAAACCCGCGTTGTTCGGAAAAAAAAAAAAAACAAAAAAAAACGTTTTTTGGCGGTAGAAACGTGTTTTTTTCCCACATGCCTAACCTGGACTCCAAGTTTCTTGGTAGGGGCATCCTGGGTCATGATTCTCTAGAGAGGGCATTTTTTAGGGCCAATCGACATGCCTTTATCGCTTGTATCACAGATGAATCAAACAAACTACAAGATTGACAAACAAAAAAGCGGGTAACACGGACCCCTGATTGCCTGGATCATGATCTTTTAGAGGTAGTGATTCTTTTGCCATTGCAGCAGTTCAAGGTGGCCTGCCTTTTTTTTGTCTAAAAAATCAGGTGTCCATGTGAGCAGGCGGATTCCCAGCGATATATATATATATTATTATGTGGCTATGTTGATTGCCCTAGACTGGTTGTGCCAGGGGTACCCCAAATTTCCCTGGTTTTATGAAACCCTTAAAACCAGTAGAAGATTAAAAGACCATAGCATGGCGGACGTCTTCCATCATTGTTCCATAGTTTTCCATTAAAACTGACCACTTTTCAATATTCTTCCAAAACAAAATGACCATATTAGGTAATTATGTTCCCATAAAACATAAACATGTTATGGCTAATGTCCATGATCAACCAAAAAGAACCATTGTATGGCTCATTTCCATTAAACAAACAAAAAACATAATTAGTAAATTCGCCCTCAAACCCATCAATCATTCTATCTTTAATGATTGATGAATCAAACCCATTTTTCATCAAACCAGCCATTTAATAGATTTATCAGAAATAGTACGCCGGGTAAATTGGCCATTGATTCATCAAATTAGCCCTCAAACCTATCTTTAATCAACCATAAAACATGGATTCATCAACAATTTACGGCAAAATCCTCCATGTTTAAGCAGCACGGCGGAAGGTCACCTCCGAGAAGCTGCGCGGCGAGATTTTCAACGGTGTCTTGGCGGAGATGTCTATACATATGATATTGAAATAGGATATTCTAAATAGGATATACATATAATATAATTATATATATACATAGGATATATATATAGGATATATATATACATAGGATATATATATATATACATAGGATATATATATATATATACATAGGATATATATATATATATATACATAGGATATATATATATATAGTTGGTTAATCATGATTAATCATAATGTTAATATAAATCTTACATGTATTTATGTATATATTCATATGTTCTATCTAATGGTTAATGATCACTGGATATATATGGTATATAATGTGGTAAACTCAATGCCACAAACCTAGTGTACCATTTGGGGATGGTGATGTTGTGTATTGTGTATTGTTGGGTTTACCAAATTAGTGCAAAAACATTATATAATATTATAATATATATATATTCTCATACATCCACATGTGCTAGAATATTTACCAACATTTTAGACCAAAAATGACCCTGATGTAGGTAAGCATACCGTGCATGGAGCATATGGTGCGAATATGATATGACTGATAGATGTTGACATCTACATTATATGAATATGTATTGACATATTTTGATATGAATGAGATATTCTAGATACAACTTAATCATACTTAATCGTGATATGATGATATATTGCCATTTTACGCAAAACTTATGCCAAATTACATGATTGCGACACCTGTGCACGGGTCAAAACCCATGCGTTTCTGTATTTTTTTGGGGCAACATCCAGAGTCCACAAGTACCAACTATTTGAGTGTGAATTGCAGGGTACAAGAGTTTATGGACAATTTTACCGCAAGAGACCCCATGAATCATGGAATTTGCCAGCCATGTTTGATTACTGGAAGGCAAGACCTATATGCCCCATGCATTCATAGCAACATGTCTGTCACAAATGCCCAATTTACCCCCTGATAACGGGTTGTAGAACGATGGACATGGGTCCATGGATGCTCCCCAAACAGGTTCGTCCAACACCCAAAGGGGCATAGCATATAGCCACAGGGTGGTATCCCCCGTGATGTTTGTTGGTCTCTAATCCCATCAACTAGTGATAAAGGCCTTGTAAACCCCAGTCATTTTAGACAAAAAACGCTAACTTAGCTAACTATGGCATTATCCACCTGCATACATGAATCATAAGTACAGGATGTTCCACGTTTCTCCAAGCCTTTTTTTAGTCGAGGTTCGCGGCTGCCCTACTTTCGCGGCCGCGGGAATTCTTCCGTTCCACGGAGTGGCGAAGTTCGAGGTGTGGACCTTACCCTCTGGGAATCCAATGTGGCGAATCTCCTCTTCAGATGGAGGTTTTAATATGTTACTTGTACATAATATCTGGTTGGTGGTTTGGAACATGAATTTTATGACTTTCCATATATTGGGAATTTCATCATCCCAACTGACTTTCATATTTTTCAGAGGGCTTGAAACCACCAACCATATATGTTAACAAATGATTTTTCCATAGGCTTGAATCGTTTTGTTAAATGGTGGATGTTTAACATTGCCATGTTTGAGGATAGCTCGTTGTTTTCATGGAAAAGATGATGAACCGTGACACACCCAAATTTGTGAGGATTTTCCGGTATTTACGGTATACAATGGGGATATAAACAATAGGGAGACGTACCTTTATTCTTCTAATTTCAAATGGTGCAAGACTAGCTGATTCATAGCACTGGTATTGCATCTTGGCAAGACGCTTATTGATTTATATACTTTTTGTTTCTCCTAAATCATATATTTATATAAGCATATGATTTTGGCACCTCTAGCGTTTTCTGGAGGTACTTGGACTGAATAGGCAATATATTCAATAGTATGATAGGGTCATGGACGACATGTTTGTTTTGTTTCGTCTTTGAAATCTGTTAAGATTTTTGTTGGGTCACATTTAAAATTTGGGGTTCGTTCTTGCGTATGTAAGTCTAGATCAATGACTAGATACGCTTTATATACTTGTCACTTTTTGCCTGGAGGTGACATGAGCAATTAGTTACAACGACCCCTAAAACTGAAAAGCATTTTTCGACATTGGCATATTAATCTTCCTGACAAGCAGACGCGACGCAGACCTGTATGGTAGCAATATCTAGCCACATTTGGGTGATATTTTGCGTATTGGCAGATGCATAATGCGTGTCTTGTGGATTGAAGATACACTTAAGTATGTATTGAAAAGAGGTGATGGGCAGACTCTGAATACTTGGGATACTATTAAATCCTTTGTCTAACATGATCCGATATTTTCGTATCAAGTTCTAAGGACTCCTTGTTAGCAAGCCACATAGTTGTGCTGTGTATCACTGTTGGTGACTTCAGACCGGAAGACAAAAGTTCCAGGATCGATCTCGGGGCTTCTCTTCGATACATGCAAGCCCAATTGAGCAAGCATTCAACTTGCAAAACAATACTCCAAAAGGGCATAGTCTATGAATTCATGAGAGTTCATGCAGTGAATGTATGGAATGATCCAAAATTCAATGCCTCCTGATTCGCGAGAAACTCTGCCTTGATCCCGCAACCCTGGCGACGGACATTGCCTCTACCACGCGCTGCGCCACGGACTGGGCTGAGCATCGTCCAAGACATGGTCCTTGCAGAACACTTCTCCGTTCTTGCCTCTCTGAGAGCTGTGCAGATCATTGGGATCTTACCTGGGTAAACCTTGGTTATCCTTGGTTGAGTAATGTTTGTTTCTCTCCTTTTTTGAGGGGGAATCACATCTTACCTGAAGAATGAACTTACTGCAGAATATCTAAGTTTCAGCAATGCAACCAGGGTCAAGAGGGCTTGCCCTGTTGACATTTTTGGGTTGTTGAAGTTGTTGACTCCCCGTGCTGTGAAGGTGGGTCAACCTTGCTTGGGGTTCCAATTCCATGGGGCACGCCTAGTTATATAATTAATCCATTTTTATAGATGTATTTTCCATGAAATAAATAAACCATTCATGGAAACCTCCATATATAATCATATACAATCAAAGGGCTGGATGAGGGTTCTTGCCCTTGCTCGTTTGCGGACTATCTCGTTACAAGTGTCCATCTCAGGGGCTCGCCTGAAAATGTTTTATTCCCAGAATTTATCCCAGATAAAAAATCCCGGAAACGCGGCGCGCGACGGATGGAAAATCGGAAGAAGTCGTTTCCTAACGGGTTGGCTCAGCTTTGCGGACTAGCTCAATTCTACAGACTCTTCAAAACGCTCTCAACCATTTTTCTTTTGACTAAAAAAAAATGGAAAAAATACACATGAACCCTTGAGATGGGTACATACCATTGAGACTGGCACATAGGCTGTTTTCATGGTATTTACATGTATTTACAATGTTCGGCGTTATGTGCTCTTCTGCGGGGTATATATCCATCTCCAGGGTCGGCCAAACAAGTAAAAATAAAATCTGAAATGTGACCCGAACTTGTGAAAATCACTTGCAGTTGAGAAAGGCACATCAATATGTGGGAATCCTGCTGGAACAGTTCATGCTTCTACCAGGACTTCCAAAGACAACATTCGCGCAGTGCGCGATGCGCGACGTGCAACGAACGACAAACGATGAATCGTCATTTCTCAAAAGAACGGTTGAGATGGGCACATATCATTGAGAAGGTACGGGGATTTGCAAACATCCCTTGGATATAAATGGAACAGTATGGAACATTCATTGATTCCATATGGAATATAGGGGAATGTACATTCACAAACTGATGATTCACAAACTGCTCCATATGGGGGGCAGCAACGATCTGCCATCCGTACAAAAATATGACGACCCTGAAGTCGACCTGGTGATGTTTATTCCATATCTAGAAATACATACCTTGACACCAAGTTGACACATAAACTTATGGACAGAATCATTGAAATCCTGGGGCAGATACATGGGGATTTGGGACTTCGGATGAATTTTCCAAACACATATGCTCCATGTATAATAGTGATATGTCTACCTTCATGACGTGTGTGGGTTAAATGTTGGCAAGTGTTATCCACCAATCCACCACCAAATTGTTAAACATCAGACATTCACGACAATTTACCAGCATGAATCTTATGTTTTGGGTTAAACATTCCAAAATTGGGTTTGTCTGAAATAGGGTACCCCCAGAACAACTGCTTCAAAGCACAATTTTCTCTTTAATATATTTTCAGACAGTCCCACCCGTAACGGGAAATCCCGGATAAAGGGATGTTTTAATCGGACAAGCATCGAACTACATCACGTGGGTGGATTTTCTTGCAAACCATGTTTGAGTACCTATTTACATATATATATATAATAATAATGATAATAATAATAATAATATATTCCATTATATCTCTCATAGAATATGCCATGTTATCCGCATGTTTGTTGGTTAAATCCCAATTGTCACCAGTATTCACCAGTTATGTTTGTTGGTGAAGTTAAGAGCAATTCAACACCGTGAAATCATCTCAAATCCCCTTTTGTGTTGCTTAATTTCCCATGAACTCCCCATAAAAATTGCCATTGTATAATCCTTATATCCATTCATTGCCACATCATAATATATTATATATTATACACCATATAACATTATAACATCTTAGTTTTTTAATAATCATATATATATATATGTATATGTCAATGTATATATATATATATATAATTATTTAGATATTCACTATATGTCTTGTATTTCTACATGGTTCAGCCTTTCCATCTCGCTGGCCCTGGCGGTTCCATCAGGAGCGAGGAACCCGTGCGCCGGCGCATCTCTGCACATCGCCGGGAGTTGCGGGCACCTTGGAGAGCGATTTGGTCGACGGCGGTCCGGGAGTTGTGGAGTTGTTGGGCAAAGGATTCATAGATGAGACCCTCTGGTCATGTACAGTATGGAAAGCACGGAAAGCACCTCAAATATTTAATGGGTTTGATGGGTTTGACATATTTGACCATCAAACATATGGGCATAAAGTATCATAAAGTGGCATAAAGGTGATGAATGATGCGTGGTTGATGACTACATGATGTTAGCCTGTGGCCAAACGTGGCAGCTGGAAAATCCCCTATAAATGGAGGTTTATAACTTATAACTGAGAAAACACATCTATAATCATCTATACATATGATGGATTTTCCAGCTAGCCATGTTTGAGTAGCTATATCGATAGTAAAGGTCCCGGAGCAGGTCGGAGCAGCCAAAATCCGGATTGCCAAAGTTCCCAGGTTCCCAGGAAGGGGTTCCCAAGCAAGGTTCCCAAGACCGGTTCCCAAGCCAAGTTCCCAAGCCAGGTTCCCAAAGGTTCCCAGGAAGAGGTTCCCAAGCAAGGTTTCCAAGAACAGGTTCCCAAAGGTTCCCAAGCAAAGTTCCCAGGAACAGGTTCCCAAAGATTCCCAAAGGTTCCCACGAAGAGGTTCCCAAGCAAGGTTCTCAAGAGCAGGTTCCCAAGCAAGGTTCCCAGGCAAGGTTCACAGGAACAGGTTCCCAAGAGCAGGTTTGCAAGCAAGGTTACCAAGCAAGGGTTCCCAAGCAAAGCTCCCTGGAACAGGTTTGCAAGCAAGGTGTCCAGGCACAGGTGTCCAAACAAAGTTTTTGTTGTTCCCGACAGATGGTCTTATCTCGGTTTATCTGAAACAGCTCTCAAACATCATTCCAACAAACATGTGTTGACTTTTTCATGTAGTTGTTGCTGTTGGGGATTTTCTTTGGGCTTATTTTTCCTGCTGAAATTTCTTCCATCCACAGTCAGCTGGTTAATTATCATTACCCTCTGGTAATTTAACATAGCTATTGAAAATGGCTATTTATAGTGGATTTACCCATTGAAAATTGTGATTTTCCATAGCTATGTTATAGCTATGTTAAATTACCAGAGGGTATCTCTTTCCACTCAGGACCTGGTCTTTCAGTTGGAGCTCACCACAGGAGTCGACCTCCGCCTTTGGCCGCGCCGCGCCCGTGCCGGCAGCGGCACGTTGAACTTGCCGCGGCTGGCGGCGACGCCGGGGACGGAGGATGTGACTGGGTGACACCGGGTGACTGGGTGACTAGTGCATATCAACCATCAAAACCAGGGATTCCAGTGAAAAGTTGGGATGAACCAGTGTTAATAAACATAATCAGATCAAAAGGATGGATTTTTTCTCAGCAACCAGGAATTCAACCAGCCCAGTACTTTCAAGCAGATTTGCGGATTATGTTTTGCATAAAATATATTCACCCTCAGCATTGACCAAAGAAACCAGGGTGAACTGTGGCGAAACTTCTCAATAGATACAGATCCATTATGCAGTACTTCTCCCCCACGTTGTATCCTTGATTTGGGAATGTTTCCCTGTGATATTTCAGTGTCTTTGTCTAGCAATGAACAAACTCACCAAGATGAAAAGTTGTTTCTTGCACTACAGCACTACTTTCAGGTTTCATTTTTGCAATAGAGTGGCTTGGTAGAATGTGTACAGTACTGGTTGCAGAAAGATTAACACTAGCCAGAGAATCAATGCAAATTGTCACACATAGGGTAGGGAAAATGTTCAACGGGAAGTAGGTTCGCTTTCAAAATACATCACAAAAAGGTCTGTAAACGTGGAGATACAGCCTCAGCTTTCCGTGACTAGACAGCGAACAATGCTCGTCAAGGATCCCTTTATTTATTGATATATAATGTATGTGTATATAGTACGGTACGTAGTAATACCTAAAACAATAGTAATTATATAATTACAGGAAATGCTACTCACATAGTGTACACAGTTATAAATGATTTTTCGGCATGTTTGTCTATCATAACATATTGTAGACATATACTATCACATAGTTATTATACAAATATATATATATATAACTATATAACTATATATATATATATATTAGTTACGGTCAAAATGGTTGAAGACCACTGTAGTGTTGCAGAAGCACATAGAAGAACTTCTGTCAGAGATGTGCACCCCCAAAAGCGATAATGGCACAAAATACTGGAAAGCAATATGCACCCCAACAAAACGATAACCAATAATAGTAACTACTGAGATGTAAAGGATATTGCTCATATATATATATATATATTGTAAAATATGTAGACATAATATCATATAGTGGTATAATGGTATATATCGTATTGAAAAAACGTGTAACATACCTGGAACTTCCCCAGTCAATCTATCTTTCAGTCTGAACTATTTCTTGGTTCAATGGTTCGGTTTGCGGGACACTTTGCAGAAAGTCATGGTTCTTACGTACTCCAAAGATAGGGACGGTTCCTGCCGATTGTCCTTCCAATTCTGGGAAGGACAGAAATGCTGGTTTTCTCATCGCCATATGGGAGTTGACTGAGCAACAAACATACGTAGTAGTAGAAAACCGGCTGCATGGGTAGTTAAAGACAACGTCATTCTATGCCATATATGGGCATATCTGTACATTGTTTACAGATCTTAAGTTACATGTGGATATTTATATAGATATACATAGATTATAGAGCAGTTAAACTTGTTTTTTTTTACAGGGCGTTCCGGCGTTCAAGATTGGCCGTTTTTTATAGGTCCTTACGCGTTGACACCGCCTGTCGGCAGGACATTCTGAGATGGATTCTTCAAGCCATCTCCAGCAACATCAACAGCCTGCAGTCTCTCAGGACAGGTGCCACATCAGCAGGACAATGTATAAGATCATAAATCGTTTATATACACTATTAATATTATGTCTATCAAATACATATATATATATATATAATATACTGGTTGGTGGTTTGGAACATGTTTTATTTTTCCATATATATACATATATATATATACATATATATATACATATATATATATATTACACATATGTATATATATATATGGGATAATCCTTCCCATTGACGAACTCATATTTTTTCAGAGGGGTTGACACCACCAACCAGTATATATATATATGTAAATGGGTTGTTTTTTTTTTAACTTAAAAAGTCATTTGATTGGGACAGGGGCGCATCACCCGGCGCCCACGCTAAAATCAATAGATCCGAAAGCCATGTTTTCTATAGGGGTATTTGCTATTTAAAATAGTAAAGGGAAGGCATTATCATCAACGGATATATGATATATATATATATACTATTGTTGATAATGCCTTTTGCAGTATCATTGTGTAAAGGGCAGGTATATTGATGTGCATTTTTGTAATCAAACATACGCACGTTGGTGGTCTCAAGCACGTTTTACTGTCAACGAACATTGGATCCTTGGTGATTAAGATGTTGGGAATGCATCCTAGTGTCAACCCGGGCTGAATATTGCGTAAGCGTTGTGTTTTTATTTTGAGGGATTAAATTGTGATGGTAACATCTCATTTGTTTGGTTCGAGGGTAACCCCCTTTAATAATTCATCAACCAGGCTTTGCATGGGTGAATCATAGCCACAGTGGGGTAAACCCTCTGGTAAACATACAAAAAACGATGGAAAATCACCATGCTATTAATGGGTAAATCCACGTTTTCTATGGCCATTTTCAATAACTTTTTGTATGTTTACCAGAGGGTACCCATATTTCGCCATATTTCCATGGTTTTTGTTTTCCTGGGCCAGGGAGAAAGCCTGATTTTTGTTGTGAATCCCAGTATCTCCCATTGGGAATCCCATGATTATACCATATTATAGCCTTTATATAGATCTTTATAGCACCAAAAAGGAATAGATCCATCAGTTGAAGACCTGGACATGATCTGAAATGATGCATTCTCAGCATTCTCCAACGAAAAAAAGGACCATGTTTCACACTCTTTGCCATGGCCCATGGTGCTTCAGGATGCCTTCATGCTGTCGTTCCTTGCTGTTATACCGTCAAGCCACTTGGCCCTTGGCCGGTCCGAGGCAACTGGGAAATCACGAGGGGAAAATCCATAGAGAAAACACACTATATATATATACACATATATATATATATGCCAATCATATTTGTTAATGTATTAAATCTTAGGAATTCTTTGGATATAAATGTTAATAATATAATATTCATGGCATATATGGATTGATCATGACCATATGGCCGAAGGCGAGTTAGATATTCCGGGGGCACGGTATAGCAACGATCCAGATGCCAAAAAGTTTTCAGTCCTACCAAAGTACAATAGTGATATAAATATGTATGTTCTATATTCAATTATAGTACTTTTATAGTACATATATTTATCTGAATAGTGATATAAATAGTACACTAGTCCTACAATAATAGTGTTTATAACAAAGTCCTACCAAATTACTGTTCTATCTTTCGGTTGGGTTGCTAAAATCTATGTCGCCACAACTAGGTGTGAGCATTGGGTAAATTAGTTGCTTCTTTGTTTTGCAGGGAAACATGGACTAATCTGCTGGGAATAAACATATCCAACTTAGCCATGGATATAGGTCCCCAAGAAGATTCACAAATAATGTTGAACATATAGAACAGTTTGAAACCAGGATGTTGCAGATGTTGTAGACGATATGTACCTTATAACTTTCACCTTCTTTTTTGGTGTCCTTCCTCCAAAACCGAAGGAAATCAGACCACCTGTGGGGTAGATCCGAAGGGAGATCAAGCTGTAAAACTGCGGAGATTCACCAACGAACATTGGCTGATAAATACATATTATATATACATGGATATACATTGTATATGTTAACGTATGTATATATGATTATATATGTATAACATTGTATAACCCTGAAACACTTGCATGGTGCCATAGGAGGTGACCTAGAGACAGTTGGGAGTATTAAGTCCCTACTGTTGCTATAATTCCCCGAACATCTCACCGTCGTTGTTAGTTAAATCACCATTTACGTATGGTTTTCCAATGGTTTTCCTATGGTTATCACCATTTTCCCATGGTTTTTGCATGTTGTAGCCATGGCCAGTACCTTCAGGTGGCTACAGCCAACCGTTTTTTTTCCGAGTCGCACTCAGAGTCACCGAAGCTCGGCTGAGTTCCGGAGTTCGTCATTGAAAAAGTGGGGATTTCTCAACGGCTTTAGATTGAAACATGATGATCATAACCACATATGGAGGTTTCCTAAAATGGGGGTACCAAAAAAAATATGGATGGTGAAATAAACACGGAACATCCATCTATAAATGGATGATTTTGGGGCACCCATATTTTAGGAAACCTCCATATAACCAACAGGAATAAGGAAAATATGTGGATTTTCCTTGGAACATGATGATCATAAGCACTACAGTTACCCTTAACAGTGATAACTGGAAAAAAAAACTCATTTAGGTGATGTATAACCTTGGTTGCTTGAGCTATAATCCCATTTATAACTGTTAAGGGCCATATATGTGGACTTCGGGACTTCATGGGGATTGAAAGGTGTTCACCTTCGAGAGTGGGGCTAGGAACCAGGAAAAAACATGGTAATTCACACTTGAACATTTGGAGTTAAGCCGCGAAATTCAAGCCCGGTAATGAAACCTGGTGATTGAAATTTCTATACGTTCAATGAAGTAAGATCTAGAATATAGCAACACGGTGCTTTTGTTTGGAGCCGGAAACCAACAGCAACCCAAATGATTTGGCAGAAACGGATTACTTAAACATGTTGTCCGCAACCTTAACGTTCGCCCAGACTCATGATTGTGACATAACAGAAGAATATGTTGATTGGGGAAATAACATCAACTTTATCTTCATGAGGGATCACAATTCACCACCCCCTCTGAACAATACGTTGATTGGGATAATAACATCAACTTTCTCTTCATGAGGGATTAAAATTTGCGACTCCCTATGACCGCTGTTGAATGGGATAATAACATCAACTTTATCTTCATGACGGATCACAATTTGCCACCTCCTCATAACAATATGTTGATTGGGGAAATAACATCAACTTTATCTTCATGAGGGATCAAAATTCGCCACCCCCTATGACCACTATGTTGAATGGGGTAATAACATCAACTTTATCTTCATGAGGGATCAAAATCAGGAAGGCGGACATCAACTCCGGGCAAACGTCCAGGTTGCGGCGAACATGTTTGCTGATTAATTTCCAGTGAACTGTTTGCAGGGAACATGATAAAAACTGAGATGTGACCGATCTGTCTAGACAAACCGAACCGACCAAGGACGCACACCATCAGATCTATTTGACCAGCAGTATCTGCTAATATGGGGTTTCCTGAAATAGGGGTACCCCCAAATCATCTATGTTAGTAGCATTTTCCCTTATGAACCCATCCATGTTGGGGTACCCCCATTTATGGAACCCCCCAAATATGTACATCCTGTAACGACCAGGATTGTGATTGTTTTTCCCCACAAGCCTTGGAGACATATTGATGCCATGTGCTCAACTTTGGCTGGTTGGCGGGTCCAGGATCTATGTAGAAACCCGGGGTACCCTAGGCTTAGGTACCGTAGAAATCGCTGGTGAATGGATATTCCCTCAAATATGGTAATCATAGGTGTTCGCAGTCCGACAGAGCCACAAAGTGGTCCCTCAGTTGTGTTTGTTGCTTTATAAACCCAGTCAGCTGTATAATATATTATATATATATACAATTATATACACATATAAACCAGAAATCCAAGAGTTTTTCTCAAAACCAACGCTAGTCCATGAAAGGCACTGGCCCTGCTATGAACTCTCTCGCGACGTCCTGGAGGAGGACTGGCTCTGCTATATGGTATGACTATAGGAAAGCCTATAGGAAACCATAGGAAAATGGGAAATTAATGGGATTTATAGCTGATCTAGGATAGCTAAGTTGGTGAACATATATAATTCCAATTTCACTCCGGTTTATGAGACCTATAACGAACTCGTTCTTGGGGGTTCTAAACCAACAAACCTAACTGGGAGGCCCTGTATATGTTCATACACCCTCATGTTCCCGTTACCTATTGGATAGGTCACCAAGTCCAAGAACCCTTTAATAGCCAAACATGGCAATTGGACATTTTTTACACATGCAGGTTTTAGTGAGATATACTGAGTATATGATGATTCATAATTTGGATGAATCACAGTGACCTCACTGAGACATCACTGGCATCTTGCCCGAGGCACTCCTGAAAAGCACAGGTATGGGACCTGTGCGTCCTTGCACAAGCCGTCCTGAACCCTAACAAATTTCAAACCCTAAACACATAAACCTGGAAACTCCAATTCTAAACCCTAAAGCCTTGGAAGCCTAAAAGTGATGTTGGGCGACACGGGGTGTCTGTGCGTTTTGTTAGTAAGGGGAATAATCATGAATCATCCACAAGTGGCCACAAGTCAGCTATTTTCAGGCTAGCAAATTGTTTATAGTTTAGCCATGTATATTGTATGTACTGTCCATAAGCTTCTCATTTCAACATTGGAACATCGGAACAAGCATACCTCCTTGCCTTCCTAGGGACCAGATAAGATACACAAGCCTAAATTGTCCTAAATTTACCCATTAAAAAAGACCATATATTATATTACCCTTTTTTTAAGTATGTTGACTTGTATAGCCTCACTAATCAAGTGAGATGAGTTTTCATAAGATGCATGCCACGTTTGATCCGGCCATGTTTATCCTTGTTTGGCAGAGTCACCGCATGAGAATCAAAAGCAGCACGTGGAGTTTGCCACAGTTTCGCGAGAGTAGAATTGTAGTTTGCGAAGAATCGCCGTTTCTGGATGAAATAATTTAGATCAACCGCCATATATTATAAACATTCACATGTGTATAACTGTATAACATAGACACGAGTGGAGATAAATGGATGGATGGAGTTTCCTTTCTTGTCTTGTAAATTCTAATCATGACCTGACTGAACTGGTGATTAGATACATAGAGGTGCGAGTCGTGAGATGTCGTGAAGGAAATGATGAAGACCTTCCCTTGTCCAATTGAGAGATGCAGTCATTCACTTGTTGGAAGAGATTATCGTATGGGTTCTAGTACTTATATGATGTTGTATGTAGTCATGTAACATGTAAATCCTGTTGGACATGTGTTTTTGTCATTCTTCTGGGGGTTGTCAGCGCAAGGGTCATGTTAGGAGTGGAGTGAACAAAACCCAGTACACTTCTGAAGCTGGATCGCACCTGCAACATATTTTTGGGAGCCACCCAGGTTTTTTGTTGTGAATTCGCTCATGGTTCTGATTTTGTTGACCACATGTCAGATGTAAAGAAATCTCTCATAGCTTGCTAAACATCTATCATAATCATGGCCTGCTAGACATGTCTTTCCAGTGTTTTACTATCAAGATCTCAGATCTAAAGGTGTTTGAAATCCGTAACGTAAATCATCCTAAATCAACTCACCTCTCTATATATGTTGATATATTCACATCTATACATCAATATAAATCATCCAAAGTCAACTCAGGCCATGTTTGGAAAACCAGTCATCTTTTCAAAGAAAAAACACGCATTTCTCTGCCCAGGAGCCGTCGCAAAAGGCGTTGATGGCGCTGCTGGATCGTTTGAACCTGGCCTCAGAGGTGTTGAAGTCGATCGAGGAGCAGCTGCAGGTGGGGAAAAAAAAGCTGAAGGACATCAACATGTATGGGATATATATATATATATACATAATTATGTATTTATATATATATATTTACACTAGTACAATGTACATGATGTACATTAACACTAATATGTCATGGTGATATCCAAATTCATCTGAGCGCCCTGGCCAGGTCTTGGTGCAAAACTATTGCGACGCCTTGACCTTGACTGTTGAGGCTGAGCCCCTGGAGGCAGCAACGATTTCCGGGATTTGAGCAACACAACTTGGAATTTAATGGTGATTTGATGATGCTAACATGGGCATTTTTCATGGTGGTTTTAATGGTGACTTTTATCGGATTTAATTTTAAACACCAGGAAGTCTGGATTTTTAAGAGAAGTTGGGCAGGAACAATCAATGTTGATTTCACCAGGCAAGGCTTTTTCTGGGACTCACATGGACTCACTGTGGCTTCATGATAGCCACAAGAGGTGGAAATTGGCATCTGGAGTGCTGGGAGCATTCATCATAGACTTGTTGTTCAATCTCCCAGCACCGGCGTATTTGGGATTGGGTGTGGACGAGATCTAAACACCTTCGGCATTGTTTGGAGCGAAAACTTTGGTTTCACCAAGAATCATGGGCTTTAGGAAGCGGCCGAGGCCACAGATATCTCCGCCACAGAATGGTTCATAGGATGGGTCATCATCTCCGAAATGTTACAAACATTGGTATATTCCTGGCATGTTTTGGACATGGCTTCTTTGTGCCCAGATAGAGGAATGGGTTCCCCGGGTTCCCCGGGTTCCCCTGAAAAAAGTCACAGTTGCATAGTTCCGACTCTAAAGAGGACCCCCCGAGCCATAAGACGGTTGGTGTTCGGCCATCCAACTACTGATATATCTATACCGAATCTACCATTGAATTCAAAGATATTTCGTTAAACAAAAATACAGACAGTATCTATCTGTCCAGAATTAGATGAGTAGGATGATAGATGATTTTAGATGAATGCCGCAAAATTTTAGGACCACAACAGATAAGCCAATGCCCCAGTTCCAAGTTTGGATTATCATCCCAATTCTTCATTCTAGATGTTCTAGTCATAATCACCATAAAATCCATATATCCGAGTAGTTTCGAGTCATAATCACTATAGATCCTATAACTTTAGTAGTTAATCAAGTTAAACACCAACTTAGCTATCCTTTGAGGGCTCCACCTTGTAGACGTGAACCATGATATTCCCCTTGAACCCGTCCATCACAACGCAAGGAGTTGGCGTCTCAGATGCTTGCCTTGGGCGAGACAATGAAGGCGGTAAAGGAGATACAGGCGCCGGGCGAAACGTCGAAAACAAGAACGGTAGATAAAGGATGAACAATAGTGGTATAATAATGATAGTTGATGATAGTTTATAGTAATTGTAAATATGATGTAATACATTGTAATACTATATATGTATATATATACTATTGTTTATAACTATTGGTAGATATAACATGATATAACCAAATATCATTTTTGTGACAATAGACACTAGTGGTATAGAAAAAGTACAGTTGTACATACAATGTTTAGCTTTTGTTTAAAAAAACAACATTATAATATGATACTACATTAACAGCATTGTTTTTGATGAACATGATTAGCCAGAACCAAGTATGAACAGTTTGCTTTCAAAGATGGACACACATATTTTACAATGACGGACTTGCACAATACACATTGTTCAGTTTAACCCGCATTTGTTTCTTGAGGAAAATGACCTACACTTTACGACTTGGTGTGTCTGAGACTATGGTATCCCAAATTTTGGCTAAGAATCCATGTCAAGGTATACCCCATTCCCAGAAAGACCCAAATGAATACAAAACACGTTTGTTGTTTGCCCCGCAAAAACTTTGATTTTGCCACCTCGGTGAGAAACATTAGGGCACAAGCTGTGGCCTATGAGGAATTTAAACGACCAACCTGCGCTTCATAGGCTTCACAACGTAGCCTCGGATACCTGGGGTTTTATGCTGCATCTGGATCCCTGGGGTTGATGAAGTGGAGAAAATGTCAGCTCACCAATTATTGATTTTAAAGAAAATCATTTCGGCCAATTGGCAAGTGATTTTGAAACTTTGGAATCAGACATGGCAGGAGATGATTGGACCCCAAACCACCTGGCAGTGTGATTGAAATGTGTGTGTGTGTATTTGTTTATATAATTTTATATAATTATATGCATATATATATATACTGTATATATATACAGACACACACACATTTCAATGATATCAAAGCCAACTTTGGGCAGATTATTTTGTCTACATATTTTCTTTCATGTTTCTCCCATGTGCAATGGATGATTTCTCATCCCTCTACCTGGCCACCGTTGACAGGAAGTGCATACGGTGCAAGGGATTTTGATCCTGGAATGTGTCACCCTGAAAAAGGACCGATACCGCGGTACAAGAGTTGTTGACCAAAATTTCATAGAAAAATGTTTCCAGCATCTTACATATGATACTTCCCTAGGATGAACAAACATAGCTCTGGAAAAGCCATGGGTTCTGGTCCGAAAATGATCTACAGATAGTGGATTGTCCACCTGATGGTCTTGTTAGTTTACTGGTACCTCATCTACTCTCTGGAGATGGGGACAGACTCCTCTGGCTCGACACTTTTTTGTTACAGCCCGGCACCTTTCGGTGGCGGATTGACGCATAATTTATATTATAAATGAGAATTTACTAGAATTTATATTAAATGATAATCACTGTACATTTGGATGTGGCCCTAGCTCGCCAGGTACCCGTCGTTCACGGAGTGACCATGTCATGTTTTGGACCATGCGATGCCGCACCAGGATCTCAATGGCGGATGTCACGATCGACTGCAAGAACTAGTGCCATGGTGGAAGACTTTGGGGGATCAGCTACCAAACAAGAAAGCTGGGAAGACAAGAAAGCTGGGAAGATAGAAATACTAGGTCAATCAACTGGATGGGTAGAAGCGAATCCTTTAGTGTTGGATGGTATGGGATAATTTACTTACTAACCAACTAAGAATTATCTATTTTGTTGCAGGGTAAGATTGGCAAATTTAAGGCCCCTGAGATGTCGTGGGCATCAAAGGATGATCCGAGAAAGCTGGTGTTTCTCCGTTTCAGGAGTGAAAACTACATCACAGAATCACAGAAGTACCCTCTGATAATTATGAAATTTAACATAGCTACAGAAAATCACCATTTTCAATTATTACATTGGTAAACTATGGTAAACTATTAATTTTCACCAATCAACTCTACATGCATCCATGAGCAAATAAACCGTAAGATTGACCATAGTCTATAGTCTATAGATGTCTATAGTCAATCAAGGTACTTCTAGGTATCAACCAGTGTGGAGGCCACACATTTTCTCGTCCCTTTTCGGCTCCACGTATGATATATTTGCCTACAGATGATGTGGATTATTTTGTGGGGGACATGTTCGTACAGAATCCAGCACCAAGGAGCATTTCGGACTGGAAAAGCCAGGATGGTATAGATACTCTTGATATATTTATGCAATTTTATAGCATATGCCCATATATATATATTTTTCCAGTTGACAATCTTTATATTTTCATATAGATATGATATCTTTATATTATTTCATATTTCCTAATTTCCAGTTGATCTCTGTCTGTTTTCTGGTCATTCCCTGCGAGGTGCATCGATCCCAAGAAGAGATTGAGGCCCCGATGGCGCCAGGGCTTGGTGCTGGCGAATCCGAGTCCGCGAGGGTGCTGTTGATTGGTTAGTTCTTGGTGTATGTATATTAAAGTAGCTATAAGTATAAGTCTATATGGAGGTTTCCTAAAATGGGGTACCCCAAAACCATGGGTTTCAATACTAAAGTAGTCTGATTTTGGATGATTGGGGTACCCCTATTTTAGGAAACCTCCATATATATATAAATATGATTATATACACATATCTATATATCATAGATATGTGGATAGGTAAACATGTCCATTGGTGTACATCTAAGCCTCTAAATATGTATACCTCTATATATAGATGGATAGATATACCCTCTGGTAAACTAACATAGCTATTGAACATGTCCATTTATAGTGGATTTACCCATTAAAATGGTGATTTTCCATAGTTATGTTAGTTTACCAGAGGGTATCATATCTGGATATGTATCGATCTACACCGCCAGGCCTCGTCGCGGCCAGTGTGTGACTGGCTACGAGAGCATCAGCAGCTGGTGGACGCGGCGGCACCGACTGCGGCTTGGCGATATGGGCAGCGGATGGCGTTCTCGGCAGTTGATGTCACCTTTGATGCGTTTAACCATAGGAATTTCAAGGCCATAACATTGGGATATAGGGTAGAATTTACTAGAAATGGGATATAGATGGATATAGTTTTATGCTGATTGTAGTGATGCGCTATAAGTTATATTGATGGGTATAGCAATGGTATACCCAAGCACTTTCCTCTTGGGAGGATGGGATGGGATATTATCACTATTGCAAAACATGCTTGATAGTAAAACTACAAGGAAATCACAATTTAAATCTATTTATATAGAATTCAATGGGATGTAATGCACTTTCCAACCATTATATAAATATGGATACTATTTTGATAAACAAAATGTTTGAAAATGGGGTGCACCCTCAAATTCGCGTCGAAAAAAATGATACGTGTACCCCTTGGTAAACCATCATATATGTGTTATTGAGAATCACCATGTTTAATAAGTTAATTGTCTATAAATGGACTATTTCCATTGTTATGTTTGTTTTACTGCAGGCTAAACTTTTGGAGGCCTCCGATTTTCATACAGAGGCCAGTTGAAAGCCAGGAGATGATTTTCAGTAACAGTCACATGATCATGATTGATCATGTGTTTTTTCTCAAAAGTGTGGTATGCCACTTGTGGTTAAAATTGGAAACATGTGGTTTGAAAAAATGCTGGATTGGGGATGCTCCATATTTATCAATTTTCAACCACACCCGATCTTCTTATACAAGACCTCTCATAGGAACTCTTTAGTAACATCACTGGAACATGCATTCTTCACAGCAGGGTATCCTTTGATTTGCTTTCGTTTCCTCCGGTTTCCTTCGGTTTCCTTCGGTTTCCTTTGATTTTCTTTGGTTTGGGGCTGGGTGGATTCTATGGTTTTCCTGTGGTTTCCTTTGTTTTCCTTTGGTTTTGTTTGGTTTCCAAGGGAGAAACAAAGGAAAATAAAATCCAAGGAAAAAACAAACCAATCAAGGAAAGTTTAAGGAGGCTATAAGCTCACAGAATGCATCAATCATGCCTGTTACTAAGGAGGCTGCTAGATTTTCTGTATCCTGTTATGTTTTTGGGTTCCTGTACCTTGAACGTCAAGATGCGAGAGATCTTGCTATAGTTCTTTAAGTTACAATGCATGGTTAAAATTGATGTGCAAGTTCTATATCTATCCTACAGTATATGCATTCGCTGTAGCCATATCCATGTATATTCATATGTATATATATATACGTATATACATGTATTATGTGTTATTTATGTATAGATAAACACATCCTTGAAACAAAACACATGCAATGTTATTATATACATGTTCATGATATGTTTGAATCATACTCATCCATAGAGGATGACAACGATCTGCCAAAATGATTGCATGGCGAGCCCTGCCTTGTGTTTGCAGGGTTCCAGGAGAGATTCTACAACGGGGAATATGTCCATGTCTTATGAGAAAGAAAATAGACACACCGACTCAAGAAGAATCAGCCGGGACAACAAACTAACCGTGGGTACCTGTTAGTTTAGTCGACATCCGCCACTCCAACGATGGTGCTCCATTGCGGGCTGCGTGCGTGCGAAATAAGGACATCGAGATCTTCCTGCAGTATCTGCTGCTGGCTGATGTTTTCATTAGACTCTGGAGTGGTCGATTTTTTTGGGTTCCTCCCTTCGGGTTTGAAGATGATGACCCATATTGAGATGATTACCACCAACGACTTATATTCTGTTGTAGGGTTGGAACCACCAATCAGCAACAGATTGTGTTGACCCATGCGCTATAAAATTGGTAGCAGTATCTTCTCAGCATTGATTGGTTTTGGCAGATCAAAAGACCGTGGGAAAGCAGGTGTTCCAGTCTGGTTGGTGGTTCAAATATGTTTTTTGTTCCCATAAATGTTGGGATGATGATCTGGAACGAATGAGTCGTATATCTCATATGTTTTAGGATGGATGCAAACTACCAGTCAGTCAGAACCAGTACAAAAAGTGGGTTCTTGTCGTTTGTGTTTCCGGTCAAATGCCTTAAACATTCGAGGCCCTATGGGGATTCTAGATCCAAGGCTTTAACCCGAAGTGTAGGTTCTAGATCCAGGTGGTGTTTGGAAAAACTGCCGTGGATCTAGACATCTTCCATGTTCTGTTCATTCAGAATCTAAGCTTAGCCATGGAATGCCATGGATCTATGCAGACAAAATTGGCCATTGCTTGATGTACTCTGGGCAAAATTCACCCAAAAATCAGGACTTTACCATACTTTGCCAGATTTTTCTACAAGGATAAACCCATTTGTTTTTGATTGTTTTTGGTGAAACAAATCGTCAAAATGACAGATGTCCACTACTTTCCAGCGATCTCCAACACACGATGACCGGCAGACTGCAGGTTACAGATCCAGAAGATTCAGGACGATTTTCCCAGCTGCCAAGCCAAGGTGCCGGCAGCCGCATTTTCATCGGAGCAACGGCAGGAACAGGTGGCGAAACGGGTTAAGGTACAAAACCTTAATTTCAAAACATCATAGAACTTGGTATTGACGGCAATAGTTCAATGTTTTGGCAGCGGTTTTTTATGGGTCAAGTGAGGGTCAACGAGAGATACAAGACCCTATGATATGGAACCCTCCAGGTATTGGGCGTTCAGCACCCAGACCCTGGTCTCGGAATGGTTTTCGGGATCCCCAACGGCGATGACTGAGGTGATGCCAGGTGTTTCAGTTCAAAAAATTAGCCATAAACTCAATTGTTCTGTCATAACTTAGTGGTTATGAAACCACATTATCCTGAGAAAGTAAACATACACATACTATATCATATATTAATACACTATTATGTGATATATATATATATATAATAATAAACATGTATCATAGAAAGACGTATATACTTGTAGTATGTAGCCATCCTGGAGTAGCACATGCTGGTGACCTCGAGGTTGAACAGATGCAACGCTTAGAACTGCTGAGCCGGGACACTGGTGACCCTGGTGCCTCGGCTTGGAATTATATTGAGAAATATGCTGAAAAATGTTCTGATTTATTCATGAAAATGTTTCAACATATTGGATTTCACCATCTAACAATGGATTTTTGTTTTGCAACTAGAATGTGGAGAAAAAGTCGTGTATAAACTTGCGTGGGATTTGACCATTCAAGATTATTAAAGCTTTGATTTCACCAGAACATGGTGATTCAACAGTTTTTCAACACTTGTGATTTAAGCATACTTGTCAATACTGGTTAGTCACCTATGACAAATCAAATGTCAGTTTTGACCATCATCATCATTCATCATCTAAGGTTTAGTAACATGTTATGGGGATATCGTTAGGATCAACCTTGCTAACAGGTACTTGAGCTGCTAGGGCTGCTTGGTGTTCAAAGGGGAATCATGTCCATGCCAGGTTTCATTGGCGGTAACAAAATGCCAGTGGCTCATTTTCAATGGATTGGTTTAAGGGAACATTTACGACGGAAAACCCCCTATTTTTTTTGGAAAAATTGATGGTTTCCGGTTAAGATTTTCCCTTAAACCAATCCATTGACATTTGGAGAACATTCCAAAATTCAGCGGTTGAATCTGAAAACCAAGTATTGCTGAACCATCCACCAACTGATGTCGATTTAATTACCAGAAGTTTTGAGGCACTACGCCTCCGGCAGACGCAGCAGATTTCCTCTCTTTGGCTGTTCCCATTTTTTTGGCTTTGCTGAGAATACGTAGTTGTTGACACAGTTTGTTGCAGAGTCGTTTAGCATGGATGTTGTCGGATTGTTTTGACAAACTCTTGTATCGATGATTTAGCCAAAATAATATATGTTTTAATATGATTTAAATTGATTTGATTTGTATATACCCTGTTCAAAGGTGATTCAAAGGTGAAATCCCAACTGCTTGACAATTTTGGATGGGGCTGGGAACCCCCTTCCAATTCTTTACCATGCATGGTTTACCCGGTACCCTAATGTGGAGTTTACCCACCATGAATATCGTCCGAACGGAAAACCATGAGGAAAATCCACAGCTCCAGGTGCACAGCTGGACACGTTCTACCGGGACATGATTTTCAACGCCAAGGCGGATTCGAGGGGCACTCGGATCATACCAGGCTTAAGATGCTTAAGCAGTGGCTACTGGTGACCTGTTATCAATTTTATACAGTAATATAATAACTATATCATAATATATAATCTATTCCTATATATCATTATATATCTATCCCATGTATTTATGTGTGTATATAAGAATATACACATGGATTCTTAGCCACAAGTGCATGCGTATATGGGAACCATATGGGTTCTTAACCACTAGTCGATTCTTGGGATGCGCAGAACGGTCGTCAACCCAACCCCAAACCTCCCAGTCTCCCAGTCCAGCTGCAGTTTACGGGGCCTGCATGCTCGTCACTGGTCCAAAGCTTAACTGCTAGATTGATAGGTGATATAGATTGAAATGGAGGGATATGTCACATGGTGCCTTTTTTTCACAAAGTATCTGAGCTAAGCTCACCAGAAATTGCCCAGACAGTTTTCCCTATGTTTCCCTATGTTTCTCTATTTTTGATGCTTTCCAATTCCTTCAGTTTGCATCACGTTGACAGGCGCAGGTGGATCACTTCGGCAAATCCTTGTCCGATTCTTTGCAGAGAATCCAGGCGCGCAGTCTCGGCTCTCACAGTCTCACCTAGGGATTCATCATGATTCATCACTGGACGTTACTTGATGTAAAGAAGCCATGGGTATGATATATGGTTATATGGTTAATATATATATACCCTAAGCTTCTAAACCCTAGAAAAATGTAGGTTGAGAAGTCAGACCTCGTGTTTGGAAGCATCTATAGGCCAAACATCGGGTTTGTTCCCGAAACCTCGGGTTTACCACTGGGGCCCAAGTTTAAAGATATTTATGTGATTTTGTTGGTGTGTTATTTGAAATATTCTAAATAATTTAAGATCTATATGGTTTATATAATCCCTTTCCAACCCAGGGGAATCGACCGATGCCTCGCACAGGTCCAAGAATCTCTGGACCAAGACCATGAAGAGATCTTTCAGGTATAGGTTAAGACAAGGATTTACAATAGGTGGATGTACCCCTTTTGGGGAAAACAATGGTCTATGTTTCACAAATCACCACTCCTTGAAAGGCAACATAGGAATCTTAATCCACCCAAGCGATGTGGAAGTTTTGGAATCACCACACATGATACCACTCCAAAACCGGCCGCGTGGGCCAGTTGTTTTTCTCCGAGCGCATCACCGTGCAATAGAGTCTGGGGCCCAAGAATCCGAGGGTCCTGGAGCCATTGACGGCCATCAAGGGATCAAACTTCATGGGGCATCATAACACTTGGAGCAATTGCACTTTAGAGGTCTGACTTCTCAACCAACATTTTCTAAAGGTTTGGAAGCGTAGGATATATATTAATTATAATATATGATATTAATAATATATGATATTAATAATATACATCTGATGTAGGCTTACTTGGATGGTTGTGCATGCACACACGCACACGCCGAAAAAATGGTACAATCATGATTGATGTGTTTCCGCAGGCATTTATAGGGCAGAGCTAGTACCGCGTACGACCTCATGCCGCCGAAGCGAGCTGATGTTGAACCTTTGGATATCTCAGGAGTAGCTGATGAATGGGATGGTTGTGATGATGTGCGGGATCGTTTGAGGAATGGACAATACATTATCGGTTCAGAAGCTGTTCAAGATGATGTTCAGGGTTGTTGTTCCTGTTCTTCGCTTCTGGTCCCCATACTTACCAGGATGAGTCTCAGGGATGGCAAACCCCTTCCACCCATCGACGAATTGCGTGCTGAAATGGAAAAGGTGTACGCAAAAAACAAGCGAGGGGTTTCACCTGAAGATCAAGACGAAATTGTGAAATCGTCATGGAGGCTTAAGAAAATGTTGGGATTCGCAAAGATGAAATGTCGAAGAGAGGAAGTCTCAACGGTTACTTGCCCATTTTGTTTTGAACATTTTGATTTGCCAGTTTCCTTCAAACACATTTCTCATTTCAACCTTTTTCGGCCGGCAATATTTCAATAAAATCCTTCATAAACATGCCCAATTTCATTTCAGGTTGAAACTTTCCAGAACTTGGTCCTCATTCTGAACCCAATGCTGCAGGATAGGGGCATACATGCATACCACGCATGTCGATGTTGGATTGCATGTGCGGTCAAAAATGGTTGTACAATGTTGTGCACTCAAAAAAGGTTCTTTCGTTCATCTTTCAAAGGATATATAACGTACCATATGGCATGCATTAGTTCCACAAAAAAAAAGAGTTCATCAGTTCCATACATGAAAATCCAGAAAACCCCAAGTCATCGCATACAACGTAGGCGGTCGTCGATGCAGTGGTGGAGAGGGAGTTGGCCAAGAAGAAACGCGGTTCGAAGGAGGATATGTTGTTTGTTTTGCTGGGTGCATGCATGGTCCGAATTTGGAGAATGTAAAAAATAATGTGTGTCCTGATAAATCAAACCACACTAATTTAGCGCAGGTATGTGCAGGTTTGTTGTTTTGTTGTTGTCCACTCTTTTGCGTTTTTCGGGGTATGGGTTTCATGGGGCTTCGGGTTTGGTTCAGCACAGGACCTACCAGAAGTACCTGATAAAGATGAGGACGAGTGGGATGAGGAGGCCAAAGATGAGCTTGGAGATGTCGAGGAGCAGCAGCAGGAGCTAGAGAAGCAAAAACAGCAGTTGCAAGCAAGCAATCCCCCAAGCGCTTCAACCCCTTCTGCTACTTCCAAGCCAAACGATGGGACCCCAGAAGGTGCAGGCAACAGTGACAAGAAGCCAGAACAGGAAAAGACAGGTCCCCCCCAGGAAGCCAAACAGACCAAAGAACATGTGAATGAAACTCCCGAAATCAAACCTTCTGATGCCAAACCTGAATCACCCCCACAGCAGTCACAGAGCTCAGAAAGCAATCAGCCCAACAAGACGCATCAGCATAGCGAAGCCAAGCAGCCATCTAGCTCTAAAGATGCAGCTAAAAATGGACCCAGTACTTTGGTTGCCTTAGGTTGCTCTACTTTAAAACCATCATGGTGATTTGAAATTTATATAACAAAAATACATCACCTCCACTATCCTCCAATGTTCATGTGTTTAGCTATGTCGGATTCTTACATGTGTGAGGTAAGGAGGAGCTGGTTGAAAAGCGAAAGAAGATGATGAAAGCGTTGGCACAGAGTTTCGATTGCATTTGTGATGTTTGATTTTTACACATGGGATGTGTGTATGTAAAAAATCTGGAATGTTAAGTAGTGCTATGTTTGTTGGACTGGTATTCTTACAATGCAAACAAATACTTTGGGCTCCCACACTTTACTGCCCGAACCGACCCAGGATCCAGGAACAAAAACGACTGAAGATGGACATGTCCGCTGGATCTCCACCGCTCTCAGGACATACAGGCTCCAAGTTTTGACTGAAGAGACTCCAACACCTGACAAAATGTGTTCTAAGGTGCTATGATGTCCTATGCATATTATAAGTTGGGTTGTCATTAAAACTATGACTGTTCTGGATCAAGTATATGCATGCATACCCTTAGGTACGAATGGAGATCCATTTGTGCGCGTGTGGTTTTATCTACTGGAGGCGCTCCTGGAATTTTTCCTCCTGCGACGGACACCTGTGATACTTTGCCATATGATGCAACTTTGGACGCAGCCCCTTCCTCTTTGGAAATGGTAGTGTCACCCAACCATGATGCCACAGCCAAACGCGAAGCCTATCAGAACCAACTCAAAAAGGAACATTGTGTTGGGGAGAGTACCAAAGATCCAAGCCAGAAAGAGGCAAAGAACTCAGGGGTTTCAGAGCCGAATGGCTCAGAAGTGAATGAAGAAGAGCCATCTTCGGGTAGTAAAGCACCAGCCATAGAGGAAAAGCACCAGATGGCGAAAACAAAGCAGACAAAGAAGAAAGAAGATGAGTTTTCCGAGAGTGACCATGAACAGGCGAGGTTTGGAACAAACATTGTTTCTACAGGTATCTACAGGTTTCTATTTGTTGAATACATGTGCTGGGTGAATTTTACTTGATCACGCAAATGTAGCTATCAGCATGGACACTAATTCGTAACCCCATATATACCTGTTTCATCCTGTTTCGAACCCCTAGACATCTCATATTTTTTGACAACCCAGCCCTCCCAGGAACCTGAGCCAGCGAAGATCACACGAAGGGAGCAGATTGAGAACAAAGGACCACTGCGTGGACGCGGCCGAGGCCGTGGCCGGGGCAGAGGAGGTGCGGGGCGTGGTTGCAATGACCAGGGCGGTTGGGATGAGTGGATGGAACAAGATGCAGCCCGTGACCCACACTGGCAATATGATGATGAGTATGGTTGGTACTGGGATCCTTCCATTGAGAAAGACAAGAAACCAAAGACATCCAGGAAGAAAACTTCCGAGCCAAAGACATCCACGAACAAAGAGCCCAGCAAGAACAACAAGAGTAGAGAACCCGCGCGTGGAGAGGAACCAGAAACCAAAAAGGTGAAGAAGAGCCCTTCGCACTCCAAGGGAAAGAATGATGAGGAGGATTTGGAGAAAGCTGGGCAAAGGAATGCACCCAAGGAGAAGAAGGAGAAAAAGGAAAAAAAGGAGAAAAAGGAGAAAAATGAAAAAAAGGAGAAAAAGGAGAAAAAAGAGAAAGAGGAGGAGGCATGCAAGAAACGCAAAAAGGAGAACAAGGACTGTGAGGATGAAATTTCCCTACCTGATCCACCAAACTCCAACAAAGAGATCAAACAGGAAATCTTGGATTTCTTGCGACACACAGAGGACTACCCTGACAAAAGTGATGAAGAGATAAAGGAGCTGTTCAAAGCGGATCTCCCTCTCAAAGAGTATGTCAAAGCGGGATTCAATTTGAACATTTACTGGATTCGGAGGGGGGTGAAAGGAGTTGGATGTGGTGTGACTTCTAGGGAAGAGGGGAAGGACGTGGGCTTTTATGGGTATCGCACCCAGTGCGAATGCTGGGTGGTGGCCATGGCAGCTGCGCTGAAGTCGTGCGATATTTTTGCACCTTTTATGCACTTGAAACTATATGTCATTACATACTCGAAGTTGGTTCTTGTGATCATACATGCGCATGCTTGCTGCGAGCTGGATTCAAAAGGAAATCCATGTGAAACACACTCCTTTTTGAATTACTGGCAGCCACTATAGGTTTGTATCAACCCCCATTATCGATTTTTCCCAGCAGCCAAAATGAGGTACGCTACATCTACAAGCACAAGAAGGACAACCCAGAGAACGAGGTGAGTTTGCAGGCCGACGAGGATGTGCTTGCAATGAAAGAAGCCATCAAATATGCGGGCAGGAAAGCGCTGACCACTTTTTGGAGCAGTATCGTCTCACACGAAAATGACAAGTCGCGAAAGGCGAAGTAGGAGGGGCACAGTTGGACCATATATCCAGTGCATGCCATGTGTGCAGGGACTGTGTGTTTCAGCGCTGGGGTATAACACACCCACATTTGCCTTCACACTGGCTTAGGGCATTGGATGGCCTTCGGAACTTCAATTTTGGGGGCATCCAATGGCAATCTCTGAAATTGATTCTTGAACACCTGCCACACTAAGTCAACTAGTTCATGTCTGGCCGTCTGGAAATTCAGAAAAATTTGGATTGCTCCAATACTAGAGACTACAGTTTTGATCTCCTTTATTTTGAGGATGCCCCCGATTCCGATTCAGCAAATCTAGCTTTTGGAACCCGGAGCATGGCGAGTGCAGGTGATTGGGTTTAGAATCTAGAAACACTATTAGAACACACATACAAATCCTGTTTTCCTTTAATGCTGGTCTAGTGATGCTTTGGTTGTAGATCCCTAGGTTGAACCAAGACCCATTTGTTCCCTGTGGAATGCTCCGGTCCTGCGATCTTTGCACCAATACGGTCGACAGACATGGCGGTGAAGTGAAAATAGCCTGGCCAAGAGCGGCTGGATACCCGGAGACGTGGCGAGGAAACTTATGACAAATCCATCCCATGACACATATATTATATCCCATGACGAAATTGATTTTGGTGTTTTGGTGTCTCAAAAATGCCTTGCAGTAGGCCAAATGGATCAATCTTTGTAAGGTCAAGAGATGGTAGGGTAGTATGGCAGCTATTGTATCAAATATATGGGGAATCAAATCTCTTCATTGGCCCAACGGGAACAAGAATTGAGCAAAACCAAATTCGAGATATTTTGACACCTCATCACCATGGTTCACCTAAATGCAGCCCAGCAACTTCTCCAGACCAATACCAATCCCCATATGAATCTTGACCTTTGTCCTTGGAAGCCGGCGCTGAGGCCATGCCCTTTGCCCTTCCGCCCAAAATGAAGCGGAATCTTTACAGGACGAGACTTGAGGTGAAGAAACGTCTTCCCAGACATGATTAGATTGATATATCTGGTGAATTTCGTTGTCAAAGCTTGAATCTGATCAAATCCTTTTTGTGCCTAGTGTTGGGCGATTTTGCAACCAGCTGGAAAACCAAACTGATCAGTTTGGCTCAGCAGAAACATCCATGCTGAAAAACATGTATGACAACTATAAGTATACGCCAAACACTGATCATTTTAATTTCACATCTTGCACCCTCCAATGATTTCAATTCCGAAAGGATGTGATAATCCATTTGGATGTTGGCACTGTTCCTGTTTGGAATTTTCGGGGGTACTTCAAGTCCAAATTGTGGTATCCAGAGCCATGCCATGCTTAGATTCCCTCATTTGGCGGCTTCGGGCACTACATGCTCCGAAGGCCTGACATGTAAATGTCATAATTAATTGAATTTGACCTGGATGCCAACGATTGTAGATACAGCAATGTAAGATGCTTTGCAATGGCCACTGTAGGCAATTACAGTCCAACCAGTCCACTGCTCTACGGAGGCATTTGCCCTTTGTGTCCTGCTGCTTTGCTGGACATACGAGACACCCCAGGCAGGGCGAGAGGACATACATCAGGTGAACCAGTCAATAGGCACTAAAAAAGGAAATTCACACATATTCAAATCGTCTTCAAAAAATGTTCTACAAATCACCTCAGCGAAGAATCATGGAATTGCATTTGTGCACTATGTGCAGGAGATCCAATGGGTAGAGTACTTTGCAGGCTTGGGCAACCTATCTTCTATGATGAAAGCTTCGCACTACACCAGTTTGAGGTTCGACATCCTAGACCACAAACAGGAATCTCACAGGTCTTCAAACTATATGGACTTTACTCATTCCTCTGGATTTGGGTTTCTTGGCACCTTTTACAGGGTTGTACTTCCAACAATGGAAACTGGTTTTTAATCACCACTATTAATAGACTACCGATGTACATGTATATACTGTCAACCTCGGAGTAGACAATGGTTTATCGGATGCCCCCCAAAAAATATATAGTCATACCTACTCCAATAAAAAACAGCCTAGGGGTTTATTAATCCGGGTTTGGCATTCAAAGTGTATCATAGGCCCTGGCTATTGGGATAAACAACTTATAGTCAGAAATGGGGAAACACATTAGATACGTGGGAATTCTATGTTTTTTTTGAACTGCACTATATACCCTGCTTGCTCGGATGTAGCCCAGGCTCGCGATTCTTGCTGTTCTCCGTTGCATCCCAGGTGATTTCGCATCCCACCTGGGTGTGAAATGTTCGAGTTTCTCACGCATGAATGTCGGGACTTCCCGCAGAATGGCATGTGATGCCATCGGGTATTTGGCATACTCTTCAGTACAGCTTGGTAACATATTACTGGAGAGGACTGCATGGAAATTCTGGACATGATGTCGACTAGCCTTACAAAGGGAAATTATTTTACCCAATAGTTGTTCTATATAGTGAAGGCCATTATGAACAAAGCAGTTCTTACACAAATGAAACGAAATCCGTACGAAATGGGTTTTCGATGTTCTGGTGATGTTTCTTTTTCCAGATGCTCAAGGGTCAAAAAATCTACCGGAAGACAACTGGTCTCATCTCAACCTTTTTCTCCAGGACAGCCCTCATGGTCTTGCTGATCACAGCAATGGACGGGGTGTGGACCGTTGAGCAGCCCTCGGGAAGTCTTTTGGAATTTTACCCAGCCTGGAGAGAAGTGGTAAACAGCATATTTCGATGCGGCGGTGACTATGCCGCCTTTCGCTTAGATTTGTGATTTTGTATGTTAGTCATACCATGCAGTTCAAACATGATTTTTTCTTAGTATACCAAAAAACCAGTAAGGTCCAGAAAGTGAATTGGTGGATGGCCCATTACAAATCCAAAACGCCAAAGCGCCATCTGGCGTTTGGCAATACGAAAGTATTGCTAGCGCTAGACAGAGGACGCCTTCGCAAATGGAAACGAGCTGGGGTATCCAAAGTACAAACTGCTGTACACTATTTGGACAAACAGGGGAAAAAGCGCTACAAGGGGACTGCCCAGCTCAAGGGAACGGAGAACCTTGTTTGGATTTAAATTTCGTTGGGAATATTTGGGATATCTTAGGACCTTTCTGATGAGGGATGGTTGGACATGATAAAATTGGACTATATGGGGTTAAATGGGTGTTCCTTTTTCTCCCAAGGTTTGAAATCCAACAAATTCAAACAACAACCCGCCAGAACGTGTCGCCCAGGCACTACCCAATGCCATTTGCTCGGGCAATGGTGGACATTGTAGAGCAGATGAAAGCGGCCCGGCGTGGATGTCCTCAGTTGCCGGAAGTGGTTCCACCATTCCAGGAGGTCCTAACTTGGGACTGGCTGGAATCTGATGTATGGCAATGCGCTGGCTTAGATGATTTGTACAAATATTTGAGGGGAGCTTCAGCCCTGAAAATACCTCAGGACTTGAAGCGGCACTTTCCCAAAGAGCTTTGATACAAGCTTTTTCGGTGGGTTGTTGGAGCAGCTTCCTAACATTCCAACCGGGTTTGACCCCAAAAAGATTGGAGACACTACTGGTTTTAAACACTTCTCTTCATAAAAACACATAATTTGAAAAAAAAAGTTCGGGTTTGCATTTTGGGGTAACTTGAACCCGTACTGAACCCGTACCAACCCCATATTTATCCCGTATCAACCCGTATTTTCATTGGTAAACCCCGGGTTTGTTTCGGAAACCCCGGGTTTCCTGAACCCGTATCGAACCCGTACCCAACCCATATTTATCCCGTACCAACCCGTATTTAAAATATGGGTTCAGGATAGCTCCAACTGACCTCGTTTTGCTGCAGTTTGCATCAAATTCAAATGCCTACTTTCAGAAGGCTGCTGGTTTGCCTGTGGCCTTTGTATCGATGTTGGATACATAAATTCAACGAAATTGCCATTTGCTCCTGTGGATTGGTCTAAAAGACTGTCTGGTCATACATGCACACATGCCATGTGCACGGTCGTGTTATCAAATGCACTTATGATATGGTGAACAAACCCAGTTTACTTGATATGTACTCAAGATTGGCTTGCATACTTCTGAGGCTTTTGGGTTTGAGGGCTAGACACAACTTGTGATCCAGTGGTATAGCAATGTCTACTGGAGGGAGTCAATCTCAGCGCTGGAGTTGTGGAACTCTTCAAGATGGAGTGGCTCTTATGGACTTGTCTTTGGAAGAGCAAAAGCTTCTTCAAGATATCCAGGCAACCCTTACTGTTTCGGATTGGGTGCGCACAACACATCTCAATCAGAATGTGGATATTGATTCATTCATATATAGTATGTTTAGCAACCCTTTTTCTGAACAGGCTTTGGATGATGAGATCGCACTGGCGGAGAAACAAGCTGATAGTTCTGGTGGCTCCAAAGAAGCCTGAAACTGAGTATGCCCAATGTATATGTGTAATTCACAAATTTGATCATGTGATTCATTTTAGGCCGCTCCGGATACCATTAGCTCTATGGAGACTTTACCTGCCGAGATCCCAGAAATGCATGAGCAATCTTCAGCAAAGAGCATTTTGTAGATCAACCTCACATGTTGATTTCTGTTAAGCCCTTCAGCAGCCCTTCCCACGGAACAAACCAGTTTAGCCAAGGGGCCACCACCATGCGCCGCTGAGGCAACTGCAGAAGAACTCCTCAGCGCTGGCGTCCAGATCCCGGATTCCAAAGCGGACCCTTTTGTGGCAATTTTATAGTTAGAACTGCATCATTGCCTTTCTTTGCATGTCAGTGGGTAGATCCATTGCATTGTAGGCAGGTCTTACACATTAAATTTGCTTTCTCAGGATGTTGTGACAGTAGATGATGATCAATATCTTCAGCCTAAGCCTGTGGCTACCCCAGTCAGGGCACAAGCGGCAGCCCCGGTTGAATCCATTGAGACGGGTTCCCATGGTGTATCTCCAGTTGAACGTTCTGATGAGGGAAAACGTGGTGATGCGAGTCCAGTCCCAGTCAAACCTCAAGATTCAGAGCAAAGTGAGATGAAGGAGGAATCTAAGAATGGTGAGGAATCTGAGCATGGTGATGGTACTTCGGTGCTGCCTAAGAAGGACACACATGATGATGATGTTGACCCGGCAAAGGAAGTCAGCCGCAAGGCTTGACATGCTTCATACTGCTTCATCGTGTTTTAACAATGATTCCACTAAAGAAATTGTGCTTGAATGAGAGTTTCGAAAACAATGGACAACCTCTGTATTTTCCTTCCATCATCAAGTATTCCTTCTGCTTGTCTTAGCATCGTAGCGATTCAATACAATCGTTGTTGAAATGTCGTTCATGGTGCAACATTCAGCTGGTATACAATATAAACTATTGTAGAAACACAATCTTCCCATAGCTTCCCAATCGGCAGGCCAAGTTGAGAGCTGCAGCCAAGTCACGGCTCAACCGCTGGGTCAAGCCGCACAAAAGGCAACCAGAGTTGAACGCTCCTGACTGGCTGGTGAAAGAGTGGAAGAACGGATGTCGCAAAGACATTGCCGACTTGTTGTCTCACTGCAACTTCCAGAAGGATTGAAGGGAACTGAGCATATTTATATAGCCCTTCAAATGTGTTGGTTAGATCTTGGGGATTTCAAACCATGATCTCAAACGAATGTGCAAGCTGGTATCCCCACAATTGTTTGTAAGTTTAAAATTTTTGACCCCGGTCCCCGGTTAACTATACAATCTGAAAGAATGTAATATTATCATAAACCATAGCGAATTATTGTACACATAAAACAACTTAGCGGTAGCTAACTATGGGGAACCACCTTCGAGGAAATCTATCTGAAGTCTCAACCCCTTTTACTCCAGTCATGTTGCCAGAGTGTTGTAATTCCATCCAAACTTATGGAATGTTTGAATCTCGCACAGGAGGTCTTTCTGAACAAGCTTCTCATCACCGTGAAGAAGAAGCAAAAGATCGAATTGACCAAGGAGCAGGGATGGCATAGCGAGCAGGAGTTGGTAGAGCTGGGTTGGTCAAAGCCGGGGTCCCATCTCTTATCAACAGCACTTGAAATTTACAATTATGAAGGTCAGCGTTGAGTCTTAATTTGAGCTTGTTTTTTGGAAATCATCACGGATTGCCAAGGAACAAAATCGAAGGAGCCAAGGCAAAGTGCAAAGCCTTGGGGGAGAGCCATGCCAGGCAGTGGGAATATATATAATTTATATATGGTTAGAATTTATATACCGATATACTGCACAGCTGTTCAAATTTTGTTTTCCCATTCCCAAAGATTCAACCGTGGCTCATCCTAATTCCAACCCCGGGATTCGACAATGACAGGAGAAATGAATACGATGGAGAAGAGGAGTTCTGGGTCACGACGAAGGAGATGGGAAAGAAAACGGAATCTATGTCATTTGAAGAAATGCATCAACAGGAGAAGGAGGCCATACTTTAAATTTTCTATCTGTGCACTTCATAGGAACTTGATGGATCTTGCAAGTATACTTCGTTCTCCAACTCTGTAACTGTGAAAAGTTAAAGTATATAGGAGAAATAAGTTCTGATCCCCGACAAGGCCACAGGTGAGCCCAACGCTGACTTCGGTGGCCCCATGTTTGCCATGCTGGAAGCGGACAAGACCAGGGCTGACAAAGCAAAGGACACAAAGCTTGCACTCCCAGCGCCCCAAAGCAAGGGTGCGCAGGTACATGAGTTGGTAAATGAGCAATTTTATTTTGCACGGAATTGTTGCATTTAGCGTTTGGAGGGTTTGAAAGTTACGTTGAAAATGAGCTGAACCAAACACTGGCACATCACACTTGTTCCAACACCTTTGCCTGACAGACCCGCGATGCCTTGAAAAAATTCATGGAGTCGCTGATTTCCAAAACCGGAAAGCTTCGAAGTTTGATTCGGGAGTTGGAAACGAAATACAATGACCAAGCTGCCACCGCGTAGGTACCCCAGCCGGGAATGTCACCAACTTTTTCAAATGACTAATGAAGACAAGATGCCACTTCAGGAACAGTACCACGAAGAACTTGCCAGCTCACATCTCCGCCGAGGTGCATCACCTCCTTGCGGACACAGGTGCAAAAGGTCGATGATACATATGACAAGTGCCAGGCAGTTTGGGCCAAAGGTGAAGTTGAAGGATTCTTGACGGATACGTTTCTCAGTCCAAATCTCTGATATTTAGACCCAATCACAGAGCACTGCAACACTTTCACACTTTCATGGCATTACGTTTTTTGGTGATCACTGCAAAACACTGTGCCATTCCTTTGCAGCAAGGTTCCACCTTGAAGCGGAAGCCCAGATCAAGCAATCAACTTATGTGTCCACTCCTTATACCAAATGGCCATCAGCCAGGAGTCACCCTCCATATGCCATGATATCAGCAATTTGTTGTCCTTGGTCGGCCCAGGTGTTCTGCAGCCACGGGCGTGGAGATGAAGATCAGGACCGATTTTGGTTCAATCGATTGTTGGATTTGATTCCAAAGACCTGTCTATTACTTTAGGAAAGTCAAATTGCCAGGATGTTTCATCTAAAGCAAGCCTACAGTTTAAAATTAGTATGCACTTAACCTGGAAAATAAATGAAAATAAAAAGGTCATGAACACCGATTCACAGTTGACAGCGCAGGAATGCAAAGAAGTTCTACACCAAGCGCAAAGCGGGTTCTACGCCTGATGGGGCAGAGGAACCCGGTGATAGTGCTCCTAGCAATAAGAAACCTAAAAAAGAGAAGCAGGCGCCCAAACCAAAGCCAAAGAGCTCTGCCCGCTAAGGCCAAAGCAGGTGCCAAGTAGGTTCCTGTGTAGCTACCTTGGATCACTGCGTGACCAGGACACGCAGTGCCTTCTGGGTTGTGGGGGTTGGCTTTGCAACCTGGTGGAATGGCAGTTGATTTGTAACCTTGCACTTTGAAAGTCATGTTTGGTCGATGGGGCCCATTGGCTCAACTCTTCACATGCGTCAGTACTGGTTTTGATCTGGAAGATCATTTATGATTTCATATGATTTCATGATATATATGTATTATAATTATTAAAATTTATATATATACCTTGTAAAGTCTACATGGGCAGCCACCACCGGGATAAGCCACAGTATCATAGATTGATCGAGTGATGCGTTGGGCTTCAACATGCAGCCAAATTCTTTAGCAGTTCTCACTGCATACTTGGGAGCGTCGCAATAGAGGAACAAACAGATCTCGAACATTGCAGAGTTTTACAAGCTTCGGTTAGAAAATCCACTGCGTACAGAAAAAGATCTATGCAGCCATCGCAAAAAGGTCAATATCCAACCAATAGCCTTCCGGCCATGACAGGTCAGAAGCCAGGTCGCGCCATTCGCGGCTTTGCCAGAAGAATCGGAGAAGGAGTCCAGAGCTCAAAGGTCGCGAAGATCTTTGATGAATCACCTCGCCAGTCAGTCAATCAGCAGTAAGTTCTGGCTCAAATTCATGCAGCTGTGACAATCGATTTTGAAATTCAAACAATACATGAAGTTGAATTCGAGGTCAACATCAAAACCGGAAACCGTTTCTTCAGTTGACACATGGACCGAAGCAAAGCAGAACAGTTCAGAAGCATATCATTGATTCATGAATACACTTGATGTTGTGTCCTAGCTTCCCGCAGGGTATGCCATGGAAATTGAGTCACCTGATGATGAACTGTTTGATCTCTTCACTTGCCATCGCTCAGACTCTTGTCAAGATGTTATATTTGATTGATCTTCGAAAACCATGTAAAACCTTGGTCCTGACCAGTGCTCAATCAGTGACCCACCCTTCCATATCTTAATCAAAACACAAAATAAGATTTCATTCCTGTCAGCAATGCAGACTTTCCTACTTTGGATGCGACACCATACGAGTATAGATCATTCCGTATAGATCTTGATGTTTGAAAACTATGTTCCATGAGTGCAGTGATAAGGAGCCCATCCTTGCCATACCCATCAGCCCAGCTTGCCAGGATGCAGTGGTGCCTTTCCCATGGTCCAAGAGTAGTGGTCCTCGCAAGTTGGCAGAGAAGGTGGGACCTGTTGGGCATGATGATGCTGAGAGTTCCCGGCCTACAAAAGTACTACGATCGACTGCGTTGAAACTCGATGACTTTCCTTGGTATTCAGATCTAGCCCGCCCTTGCCAAGAGCTAGGGTGCATTAGATTTCAAGTGCCCAAAAGTGGATCTTCAGCTGGAAGTGTCCTTAGACACTCGCAGAGCATAATGGAGTCAATATTTAGAGTGCATGACCCATGCATATTTAAAATTGGCTGGACACATTGTCCAGCTTGGCGTTGGAGCAATAAGCTATACGGCTATGCTGGGGACCGTGATGGATGGAGTGACATGGTGGTTCTCTTTGTCTCCCATGAGCCCTACAGCCCAGCCATGTTAGAGGCAGCACTAATAGATAAACACTTCAGTGACTCAGCTTTGCTTATAGCAAATTTGTGCAGAGCTGGTCGAAAACTTGTTTTTTTTGTCCGGGATGTTTGTTCCAACATCTATCAAAAATGAAAAACATATTCATTGAAAAAACAAAACCACCCGGACCACACAGCCCAGGTCGTCCTGGTTGTCGAAATGTGAAGCAAGGTGGAGACAATGCCATTCCACCGTCAACTACCTCGGAGGGCTGGTATGCTACATATGTTGTGTACAGGTCATTCAAGTATCCTCCTCCAATCCCAAAGTTGGAAAAGTTAGCGCGTGGAGGAGCGTGAACCTTTCTCAGGAAAAATGGACACATTTAGAGAAGCACGTTTGGATTGAGAATGCATGCAGCAATGTTGAAGGCAGTCGTACAAAAATCATTTAGCAGCTGATCCATTCCCCCATCTCATTTTTGAAAAGCCCTAGCCCTTTGCTTTCTGTTTTTGACTTTTGTCTTTTCATCCTTTGCTTTCCGAGGCCTCTTGCAGATCTGCTATTGACGCTGCCCGGAACGTTGTGGCAGATATTGGGGCGTCGTCCGCGAGTCGCTCAGGGGGGTTAGCTGAGTTGGCTCGGAGTAAAGATAAAAATTCAGAAAGGGATTGCAGAAGACTCATGGTCAACAAGTACAGTCTAGCGTTGCCGGTTAAAAGATCTATTCTGGAAACTGAAGATCCATGGGTGAAGATTCCTATCTTAAAGATGGAAGACTGGGCTGACTTCATGTTACGCAACAACTGCTGGCATGTGCTATGTGGTTTGGTACGACCGGACCCAGAACGAGAAAGAGCCATTTTGGCAAGTTTCTGGTCAAAGTTTAGACAGTTGAACCCAGATCATGATGTCTTCAAGTTGGAATCCGCTGGCCGCCTTCTGCTCCACAACACTGCTCCAGTTGTTCTGCATGGAGATGAAGGCCGTGGCAGAAAGCACACGGCGTATCTAGTTGTTTCTTTTAGAGGTTTGTTGGGTCGTGGGATCCAAGCTGGTGAACGAGAGAAATGCCAAAAAGCTGTTAAGAAACCGTACCTGAAACAACTGTGCAATTACAGAGGACACAGCTATACTTCTCGCTTCATGGTAGCGGGGCTCCGGAAGTGTGACTATACTGGTGAGAATTCCAATGTTTTCTCTGCTTTGATGTCTTCGTGTGCCAAACAGGCTGAGTCAGTAGCCACAACTGGCATTCAGGACCCAGAGGGAAACAAACGCTGGATGATCATGTTACACATAACTGGAGATTGGCCGTGGCTCCACAAATCGGGCCACTTCAAGAGGTCTTTTCACAATGCTCAGAAAAAAAAGGCCAGATGGTGTTTCATGGCATATGCCATGAATGCAGAGCGGGTCAGCTTGGCATCCCGTTTGAGCAGGTTTCCACAACCCGACCACTGTGGGCCAACACACTTTTCGAAGAGGACCCTTTTACACAGCCTTCCCCATTTGTGGTGGTTCCACACGTCAGTGGAAAGCTTCCAAATTTGTGGACTTGGGACTTTTTCCATACGTGGCATCTGGGGGTCGCGAAACGGTTTATTGGTTCCATTTTGGCGTTGCTGTCAACAGTTGAGGCTGCATCAAATGTGGACGACCGTTTTTCTGCACTGTCTGACCGGTACAAACAATGGTGTTCATCCAATGGCTACAGGGCCCACATCCAAAAGCTCACCAAAGAAACTATTGGTTGGCAAACCACAGGACAATTTCCATGCGGAATTTGGCACAAAGGAGAGCTGTCAACTGTGATGATGGATTTTTTAGAATCCCAGTTTATGTTGAGATCATTTCCTGATCAACCGCTGTTGGAACTTTGCCGGCAAGCAACCATGGCAATTAACGCATGTGTTCGAACCATGTACAAAGCAGACCTCTGGTTAAACAAAAGCCAGTGTTTGGAGATATCAGGGAATGGGTTGCGCTTTATCCGCAGGTTCGAAGAGCTTGCGAAGCAATCCAAGGATCAGGGAAAGAACCTTTTTGAGTTTGCCCCCAAGATCCACCCCCTGCAAAAATTTTTTCTTCGCTTACATTGGGGTGCTGATCAAAACATTGAGCAGCTCAATCCCCTGTCTGTATCGGTTTAACAATGTGAAGATTTTATATCAAGACCGAGCAGATTGTCAAGGCGAGTTACTGGTGGTCACCGAGCCCCTGAAAGGGTAACTGATCGGTATTTGATGGCAAGTTATCCTCAATGGATAGCTGCAGGGTATTTAGTTCGCCCTGGGTAGCCACTTGGGAAATTCCAAAATGCCATATGGTTATAGTATCTTATAATATGTATGAATGAACCTTATGTAACCTTAAGTGGATATTTGACTTATCGTTTTGGCACCACTTTCAAGCCCAGGTGCATGCAGTGTAAAGCACAGGAAACGCAAGTTGGGACAAAACTTAAGCCCAATGGCTAGCGGCTGGTGGAGAGTGGGATTTCTTGAAGGTGTGTTGGTATTCTGTCAAGTCCCCAAAATCTACAATTTCACAAACCTCGGGTTTACCCCACAAACCTCGGGTTTTGGTAGGGAACCTACATTTTATGCAGTTCTGGAAGCCCAAGGTATATATATATATGGTTAATATATCACCATATATATATATCACTGAATCCCTGATCTAGATCTGATATGTTGATCTGCTATGTTAACAGAATCCTTTCCAATGTACCCAAAATGTACCTGCCTCAGGTTCTTCCCTTTCTGAAGTGCTCTTTGACAATCAAACGTGGCGATGGAACGCTCTCAAGTTTCATGTTAAAAATGCATGGAGACAAACGAAAGATGTTCCAGCACGCCAGCTTAGTTTGCTCAAGGCAAAATCGCTTAAACCATGGTTCATATGGTTCATTCAATGCCACTGTTTGATGGTTCAAATCCAAATTGTGAATATCCTCTGCACGTTGACTTCTTTTGGGGGTCAGGCAACCTGCCAATCTCTCTGCTGCTCGCCAGGAAGCATCCGAAGTGTTTCTTGCACAGCTACAGAAGGAGAAACCAAGGACTGGTGGTGGACGATATATATATATATATATGTATAGATTTACAATGATTTACATAGGTTTACCATGATTGGGTCAACTGGAGGTTTCCTAAAATATGACAACCCCAAAGGCCCCAAACCAGTGGTTTTCCCATTGATCAGCAATTTTGGATGATGGAAAGCCTTCGTTTGGTAGACCGGTAGACTATAGTTGCTGTATCGAAGCTTAGCCACGATCTAGAGGCTCACTTGAGGATCAGCATCTAGGTGGCAGCTGGGCGAATGATGTCATGTGCTTGGACCTTAGACCTTCAATGCAAAACCAGTGAGAAGGTAAGCAGATCAGGGGATCCAGAATGCCATTCATATACCATGACAACATATGACAACTAATATCAACATATATCAACCATAGTAACATATTAGTGTGACATTGCAGATAGGAATCGGATTTCAATCATCCCATTATCACCATTTGCACGTCCAGATTTCGCAGACTTTGTTTGGGTCTGACGAATCACCACCATTAAATATGGTCGACCCACGTCGTCGTCGTTCCGACAGGATCTTGCAGCACCTTGGCGATATTGAACATGGAGGATGTGGCTGTGAACCAACCAACAGCAAAGTTGATGTCGGTTTACAATGGATCAAGAGTTTGTGGATATATCACAGAATTAGTGGAATTAGTGAAAACGTCCCTTTTGGTGGATCAAAATCATGTCCTGTTTTGAAGATTTTTGAAGTGTTCCTAAAAAGGGTTGTAAATTGATGCAACTTGGAGAGTGGCATCCAATGTTTTGGTATGTACAGGAATCATTTGGGCTTTCTGGGAACCTAGAGAGACATACATTTCCACATGCCTGTTGACTTGTGTATTCATCTATTGTGCGTGTTTTTTGCCAGGGTGAGTTTCGACTTCATGTCATGATTCAGCCAGGAATCCTGTCAATGACCTGTTTGTCCACCCGAGAGTCTAGATAGAAATGTTGGAGATCCAATCTGTATCAATACCAGCGGCTGCAAGCTAATCATCTATTTTCATCTGTTTTCAGGGTCAGCTTGTAGCATTTCATTGTCTTATCGCGGAAGTCTGCACTTATCACTAGTGATTCCTGACTGAATTTGGAGCCCCCAAATTTCGATCCAGTTGGGTCCATCCATCACAGGGAAGCTCATGTGTTTCAATCCATCATCGTGGCCCCTTACTTCATATTACATCATCAAGCCCTAATTAATATAACTCTGGTTGGCGGTTTGGAACATGACTGGATTATTTTTCCCATCATATTGGGAATTTCAGAAAATCCCAACTGACGAACTCATATTTTTCAAAGGGGTAGGTCAACCACCAACCAGAACTGTTATTGTTCACCAGCCATTCAGCCCAGCCACTACCCATGAAACAATGCTCATCTCCACGGAATCCTGAAACCACATTTCGACATGAAATCATCATGTGGGTTCTATGACACATGCCATTTTTCATCACAATGAAATCGCCAAATCTCATTAAATCCCATTAAGTCCCATTAAATCCCATAATTCTCCCATAAATTACAATGAATAATCATTGAATATACCATAAGCCCCATAAAATTACAATGAAATCAGCGTCAAATCTCATGAATTCCCATCAAATACCCAAGCCACTGTTAAACACCACTAAATCCAAAATACATTACGATTTTTCATCCGATTAAAAGATGCATATAGTATATATAACCCCTATTGAATCCCGTTGAATCACAACGCATTGATCTATATCCAATTATATAAATCCATATAAATCCCATTCAACCACCAGTAAAACCCCGTGAAAATATCATGTAAATGCCATCAACTCCCGGCGAATCACCATGAACATCTGTTAGATCACCAAGAAATCCCAGAAAATCCGATCGAATCCCATTGAAAAGCCCGGCCTATTCAAAAAAAACATGATATAAATCACCATTAAATCCAGTTAAACCGTTAAACCACGATTAAATCACAATCACCATGAAATCTGCATTATATAAATTACATCGCATTAAATCCCATGAAAGTTAAAAATTCGCTTAAATCCCATTGAATCCAACGAACTTATATACCATGAAAAACCACCATAAAACCACCAGTAAATCTCCAACGAAAATCTGAGGAAACTGCAGAGTTTCATCGAACAAGTCCAAGACGATGAGTTCCGCACCCTTCACAGCGAGCTTTTTGGAGACTTGGAGGCGGGAGATGAAGCATGTAACGGTTACAAACAAATCAAACAATAGGTCAATCGTGGAGGTTTCCTAAAATGTGGGTAGCCCCAAATCATCTATTTATAGATGGATTTTCCATTATAAAGCATCTATTTTGGGGTACCCCCATTTCAAAGTCAATCAATTGGATGGGTAGGAACTAATCCTTTAGTCTGTTAGTATGGGACTATCCTACGTTCACCAGCTAAGAATTTTCTGTTTGTTGCAGGGTATCTAAGATTGGCCATGAGTAATCAAACGTTGAATTTGTGAGGATGTGATTGACCGAAAGTTAATGAAAGTTAAACAAATATAAGTTGGTTTACAAACCCAATTCAGTTCGATTAAACCACCGGACAGCTTACTGAAATTGGAGTTATAAACTAGCACAGTAGATTAAAACATGAATTAATCTATGTGCCATGGTCAAGTGGAGTTGGATTAGAGTGAGCCATGTCGGTGATGGTCATCAACACATTTTCATAGGGATTCATATAATGTATTCATTTTTCCGCAATAGGATGGACGACCATACCTATATATACCATCGTTTAACCACAACTTTACGAAAATCCCGCTAACTTTGCTTGGCTACATGGTCATTTTCTCCCATGTTTACTGAGTGTCCAGTGTAAATTATTGTAAATTGCATTCTGAAGTAAGATGAAGTAACATGAAGCTTCACTAAATCATTTGAAATCATATTGTAACTAAATCGTTTCATAGATGATATGACAATATATGACATCTCAATTTCTGGTTTACAAAAAAGGAGTACCAAACCTGTGGGTTGAATCCAGGCGGACGACATGGCCCCAAGCAAGGCGCCATATGGGGGGTTGGAAATCGCCTACCTGGTAGAAAGAAGGAAAGGAAAGGAATAAGAAAATAGATAGATAGATAATTATTCTCACACAATTCTACATATCAAATTCAAATATAACTATGATGTTCGGTTCGGTTCCCACAAAATTTCGGTTCGGTTCCTGCGGTTCGTTTTCATTTGCCGGTTCCATGACCTCGCGGTTCGTTCCGGTTCGTGTTTGTCGATTCGTGTCGGTTCGTGGGCACACTGCTACCACCATACCTGTAGTTTCTGGGGAGGTCTTGCATATCATGGAGAGATATGGAGAGGGGATGAAATCTGGACTTGAGTTAGTTGGCCGGAATGTACTACTGTGGGTAAGTTCGATGGTACCCGCTCAGAAAGAAAATCGTGCGTGCATGCCATCGCAGCCAGGGTCACGATGAGTCAGCTGTGCATTTGTGGTACCACCATCCTTCCTAGATATGACGGTTCCAAGGAAGTAATTTCATCATTTAGAGATCGAAGATGGGGAATATTCCATCTTTTGAATGATTATTAGTGTGTATTAAGGAAGGTGATAAGAGCCAGAATGATAAGAATGATAATAGTAAACCTCGAACACCATTATATACCATTATATATGTGTTTTTTTTCGGTTTTCCCCGAAATGACACCCAGAAATGGTCAACCCCCAAAAAAATGCAGACCCACTCGTAGCAAATCTGCAACTGTTTTTTTGATAAAAATGCGGCTAGAATCGTAGCAGCGCTCAAACAAGTGGCTGCAGATGATCAAAGCCGTAATGACCAAAAAAACGGTCAAAGACGTTTGACCAAAGAAATGGTTGCGTGTTTTCCACTGTGTATGTTTTCATTGCACACAAAATAGTTGTTTGACCAAACACCCATTCATCTCATACATCATCTACAAAAGGTAGGGCATTGGACCATGCGCAGTTGGCATCCCGAAAGTGGAAATCGAAACTATCTATTTGGTCTCTCCAACTACCTTAAACATGAAGGTCGTCTAAAATGGGGGTATCCGGGACACCTCAAATCATCCAGAATTTGACCAGTTTAGTATAGTTTAGTATTGAACTCAAATTGAAACCCATGGTTTTTGGGAATTTATGTGTCTTTCTAGGTATGGTTTTGGGGCTCCATTTGAATCGCTGAACATGTTCCTTTTTCTAACTTTCTTGGTATCAAACTTTTTTTTTTACCACCCATGTGGTTTTATTGGTTTTCCCCAGTTTCCCGAAGATCCCCCGTTGTTTGGATGGTTAGAACGCATATCAATGGAGTTGACATCAGTCCCGAAGGCTAACGAACTTCAGGCTCCACAGTCTATGACCATCATGACCGCGCAGGCGTTGATGCTTGCGGAACATCGGGGGGAAGACCTGAAGTTTAGTTTCAAGGACCGCTCTCCGCAATGGTGGAGCTATGGCATGGTTGGATGGACTGGGGTTCCAATTTGCTCAGATTTTGCATAGCATTTGTTCAAGTTGTAATGAAGAGCATTTGTTGTGAAGCATGGAAAATAGATCAGATATCAACAGATATCATATCATTTTTTTCTTAGAGTAATATCAAAGCCAGTTCTTCTGTTCCATCTGTAGAATTTGTTATGGGTTACAAAGACGATATGGCTATAAAAGTGGAATTTGTGCATTCACATCGTCTGCAAAAAGCGTGCCTAGCCCGCTGAGCTACACTTTTCGTGTCAGATTAGAGCACCAGAAAGGACCATAACTAGAACTTCATAACAGGTAATATGGTCGATGTTACCTACCAAAAAAGTACAGTACCCGGTGCTTGATTTGGTAAGCTTTGGTTTGGTTGGTCAATGGTCTGTTTTTGTTAGCAGTTAGGATTGTTTTTATGACGGGCATCGGGAATTCCGGTCCAAACCGAAAGTACTTTCCTTTTTTGCAGTGTATCTAAGGGAAACCATAGTTGTAGCCTGTGAATTCGTCCATCATAAACATCGTATAAATCGTATATGGTAGAATTTTGTCATGATACTGTGGATGGTCGCGAAATCCTGCATCACCGTAGGGATGGTTGAAACTCTTTAAATGGGATGTAAATCCCACCAACTGGTGCAGGATTTCCAAAAGCCACCGGAAATTTCCAGATCATTTCCCCAGGATGAAGTCGAAAGTGAATGCATCCTGTCCCGAAAGGCGCAGCTGCTGGGCGCAGGGGATTACTATTGCTGATTGATTGATTCCATTGCTGATTTCTACTTCGACACGGCTAGACCCTCAAAATGTTTCTAGAATGTTCGAAATCAAATTTCACGGCTTAGAAGCCAATCTTCATGTGTAGTTTTGAGATTTTGAGGGTCTAGGTTACTGTTATGACTCCCCAGCTGGGCGTTGTGCAGTCAACAAACATGAAAATGCAGCCAGAAAACCTGGGGTATGCCCCAATACCCCAGTTTATAACACTGTGTTAACCGCATTATTGTCGGGAAACATCATGATCAACCCTTTAATTTGTGTGACACCCAATTTCAAATTAGATGTATAAACAATCCTAAACACATATATAATAATATATATATATATATTAATAATAGTAATAATATGCAATAATAGTAATATCGAGAAAACAGCTGTTTTACGTGCAACTGGTGTTGCAATCTTAGCACAAAGCCATGGTGGTCGCCTGCCTCACATCCACGCCGCGGAAGGAGGCGCTGGAGACCAAGAGCAAGGAGATTAAGGAACTACAGGCGGCACGGAGTGAAGCAAAAAATGAAGGACATATCTGGAGACTGGAAGAAATGTTGCACCAGTTGGTAAGTGGTTGTTTATCCCGGTAAAATCACATGATTTACAGATATTTACAGTGTTTCATAGTGTTTCGTAGATTTACCAATAGGAACCAACTGGCGCAGGATTTCGCAACCATCCAGAGTATCTGGTGACTTAACCAAAAACAATGGTGGTATCATGGGTATATTGTACTAGGATATACCCTCTAGTTATTTAACATACCGAACTGGAAAATCACCACTGTTAATAGGTAAATTATTAAAAAAAAAACTACAAATGGGCCATGGCCAGGGCTTCCATAGCAACTGTTAAATAACCAAAATGTCAAAAGGGTTTTGCTTTGGAAGTCTCTGAAAACTCGTAGCCAACTTAGAACTGCTTCGTTGACATTGTATGAGATGATGCATTTGTATGCACTTGTTCAGTAAATAAGAGAAAAACAACATAATGGAGGTTTCCTAAAATGTGGGTACCCCCAAATCATCCCGTTTTATAGGATTTTCCCTTATAAACCATCCATTATGGGGTACCCCCATTTCTAGGTCAATCTTGGATGAGTAGTTTAATCCTTTAGTCTTTTGGTATCAACAGGATTATCTACGTTCACCAGCTAAGAATTTTCTATTTCCCCACCTGCCAGGTGAGGGTTGTTAGATTTTATGTCAGTTGCCTCCTCCTCCTCCTGCTCCTCCTCCTCCGCCTCCTCCTGCCTCGTCCTCCTCTCCTCCTCCTCCTCGTCCTCCTTGTCATCCTTGTCGTCCTTGTCGTCCTCGTCCTCGTCGTCCTCGTCGTCCTCAACTGCGACCCGCGATCCACAGTGTTCTCTGCCGGACCTCAACCACGACCACCCACGCCCAGTGTTCCCTGCCGGACCTCAACCACGACCATCCACGCCCAGTGTTCCCTGCCGGACCTCAACCACGACCATCCGCGCCCAGTGTTCCCTGCCGGACCTCAACCACGACCATCCGCGCCCAGTGTTCCCTGCCGGACCTCAACCGCGAGTATCCACGCCAAGTGTTCCCTGCCGGACCTCATGTAGGAATGTCAGATAGACTGCCAGATAGAATGCCAGATAGAATGTCAGATAGGATGCCAGATAGAATGCCAGATAGAATGCCAGAAAGAATGCCAGAAAGAATGCCAGATAGAATGCCAGATAGAATGTCAGATAGGATGCCAGATAGAATGCCAGATAGAATGCCAGAAAGAATGCCAGAAAGAATGCCAGATAGAATGCCAGATAGACTGCCAGATAGAATGTCAGATAGAATGTCAGAATATATGTCAGATATAATGCCAGATAGAATGCCAACATATATGCCAGAATATATGTCAGATAGAATGCCAAAATATATGTCAGATATAATGCCAGATAGAATGCCAGAATATATGCCAGAATATATGTCAGATAGAATGCCAGAATATATGTCAGAATAAATGACAGGTAGAATGCCAGAATATATGTCAGATGAAATGTCAGAAAATATGTCAGATAGAATGCCAGATAGACTGCCAGATAGAATGCCAGGTGGAATGTCAGGATATATGCCAGATAGAATGCCAGAATATATGTCAGATAGGATGTCAGAATATACTAAATATATGTCCAAATACACGTCCTGACATGTCATGGTGGGGATCACACGAAGTAGAGTAATTTTTTGCAGGGTATCTAAGATTGGCCATGGTTTATGGAAACCCCCATATAGATGATCTCAAGATATCTCAAGTATCGCGCGCCAAGAATGACACTCTTCTGGATTTCCAGCAATATAGTAACTTGGGTCATGCGCCTATGAAATTCATCGGAACTGTACCAGATTTGTTTGTCCTTTGAATCCCAAATCTTCAGTGCGTCAAGCAGTATTTGTGCTAATGTTGGATGCTGATTAGTGGCTAGGTTCGGTAGTGTGGCACATTTTTCCCATATTATTCCGAACCCATATATTGTTTTTAGGGTTTCACTACACTATTGTGGCAAGAAAGTTTGGGAGACCATTTTATTTTTAACAGCCTGCTACAATTACTTTAAATACTGCAACTACTAAAGGTACAACAAGTACTACAAGTATTACAAGTACTACAAATACCACAACTTCATCGGCAACAAAAACAGTTTTAATTAGATTTCAATTGTAGCCAATTGAAATCCTTACTTAAGTGATTATTTTTCCCTGGGAAGAACATATTTGACTTTCCACTTTAAAGAGAGTACAGCTATTGTTTAGGGGGGGCTCTCACACTAATCAGGAACCAACATTACTTATGTAGGGTTTGAAATCACAACCATTTCTTCAAGTTATGATTGACTTCGACCAGCAGTTGCGGATCTTCATTTGATGTTCAACAGGCTTCAACCAATTATCTGGGTAAATTATAACGACCTCACGTCGCGACCGAAACCTGGAATAATGGTTAGTAAGGGAAATCATACCAAAATGACCTTAATTCAGGTTAGTGAATTATTATAATTTACCCAGAATTATGGTTTTTATTTCCGAACTCCCTGAGTTGCAATTATGATTTCAGGTAGTTTTGCTCAAGAAAGTGGAATTATCAAAATTCAAGCCGGAATCCCCATCAAAACCACAGCCATTATTTTCATGTTTTGGTGGTTTTCCAATAGTCATCCCATTATTGCACCATTACACCCAAATTTCCATACAATATTCGCCTATATACTTAATCATGTTTTTAGGGAGTTTCCAACAGTAGGTTTCCAATTGTTGGTTATACATCCCGTCACATTTCCTTGTACCTCTGGTTAGTTTCCTGTTATCTAACCTTTTCGACAGCTTTTTTTGGGGAGTTGCTGCCCTCCATATCTAGATGGTTTTTTCCCCATTCAAACCAGCCATTTTTGAATGGGTGGATTTCCCATGTGGAATATTGTGGAGGGTAACCTATAGGTATACTGTAGCCTAGGACTCCCCAAAAAAGTCATCAACCATCATTTGTCAACTAATATGGTCGTATGTTTCACGGTCAACCCCCATCCCTATGGCCCTATGGCCAGCCCCAAAACCACGCCATCAATCGCCATGGCGTCGCCGCCGTCGGGGTCCCAGGTGATCGTGAAATCCTGGACACGGAAAATCAGTGCCCTGAGTTGTGAGGATGGTGAGTGTCAGGAGACGCTGAAAACGTCGCTGGGCTTGGGGGATATGGAATTCATGATCGAATTTATTTAAGTTGACAATATGTCAAGATTATCATGGAGTTGGTATTAGATCTTGTTTTATATGTTATATACTATTTTATTACATACATTATACATATATAAGTATAATATATGATTAGATGTCTCTGTCATTTCTGTTAAATGTCATGTTTATTGCCAATGATCGTCAAGGCAGCGGTCTGTTTTGTCGGCTGGATAGAGCTCTATACCGAGGCTTTGCCGCATAGGTTTTGCTGGATTTTAATACAGAATTACGGCTTGCTGTTGATAATTTGATTGTATTCTGTGATAATATAATCATATAATATATTAATATGTATGTTTATGTGATTCAGTGACTTGTGAGAATTAATGATTATTTATGTGTTTTACGGACATTGTTGTTTTTTTGTTGTAGCCAGCATGTTTAGTTTTTTTTTGGGGGAGATATCGTTGATCCGGACTATGTGGCTTGGGATTTCAAACAGGGTCTTAGAGAGCCATGTTGCCTACAAAGACAATGTCGGAGATATGACCCAGTACGGGCCCGGGGATGGGTATATTCTGATTCCAAGGATCAAATAGATTCACAGTGGGTCGATGTATCACCATCATTCAAGGTGGACTTTTGAATCATGGTCAGATCTATGTTTGCAGATGAAGTTCTAACCAAACAACATTGAGGGTTGGAAATCAACACGATATTGCCTTTCATTCCAGGAAAGTTCTCCAAAATTGACGCGTATATTTTGCAGGATGACCAGGGTTCAGTACTCAGTATTCATGCTCGCTCAAGCAAGGTTGAAAAAGCGATGTGCCCACTGTGCAGTAATTTTCCTCAGACCTACAGCGCCCTAATCCCAACTAAAGAAAACACATGCGCGGATCAGACATGTTGACGGAAAATGGAAGAATAATTCGTAGCTATCTGAGCCCAAAGTGTGGTGGAATTCGGTATAAAGGGGAGAATCTGGTCTGAAATGGCCTAAGTTTTCATGCCAACAGATGCTTGTAGGATCATCCTCAGTAAGTGGTTCACAAAACCCTGGGTGTTAAGTCCCCTAGAGCAGGGTAATCCCAATATTTGACTAGGTTACAACTTATTATAACATGTTGCCCCCAAGTAATGACCAAACAGTTGCGCTGCGGCAGGAGAAACTCGCCGAAGCTCAAAGTCTGCTGGAGCCACTGGTAGAGCTCTGGTCCGCTGCAGCAGAGTGGTTGAAGGCGCCGGGCTGGGCAACTGATATCGCGGAGGGTCAAAGAATTGGAGATATACCGATATACCCACAGTTTCGGGGCCATCAAAAATGGGGAGAACGAGTGTTCAAACTTGTTTAAAGTGTTTAATCCTGGGAATGCGGTCTCTGTTTTCGATCAAACGCCTTTTGTTGATTCTTGTGGGTTAGTTTCAAATGATTTGTTATGATTTGTTCATTTCATTTGTTATGACTTCAAATGTTTTTTTTTATTGAGGCTCACACTTTTCATCGATAGTCAACCCAGGATTGATGTGATGTAAGGCCCAGGTCTGTTGGAATAGTATCCCTTGATTCCCTTGATCTGCAATCGACTCCAGGCAGAACTCCCAAGACTCCAAGGTGTCCAAATCTAGCCCTACTTTTCACCCATCTATATGAGCAAGGGTCAAAAGACGCTATGAAAGGCTTCAATTACGATCCGCCATCACTACTCAAAATATGTGATTTACTGTGTGTAGCGATAGGGGGCCTTATGTAGCGATACCTCTTTTTAGACTTTGTTTCTGATTGAAGCTTCCTGTTGGGCGCATGACTTTCCAATCTTTTGATGTCAGAGTGCGACACTGGAGCAGTCGCAGTGGGCTGGTCTTCCTGGGTAGTTGCAAGATGGCCTGTCGTCAAGTATATATGAGATAGTTACATTAAACAATATTGATATATTGGGGTATGTTGATCTATAAGGTATGCAAGAAACTAATTCATAACGCATCATGAGCTTGATGATGGTGATGATGCTGATGATGATGGTGATGGTGATGATGTTGATTCAGATAGTGACCGTGCTGAGATATGTTGAAAAAGCATCCTTGTGCGGTCACGGACGCTTCTCCAAAGCCACTGTCCAGGAGTAGAATTGCAACATGGAGCTTGTCAGAATTTCGTGTCACTTGAAACATACACCTGAGATCACACATTTTCTGGTCCCCGTAGCGATGCCCGAAGCGATACCCCTCGATACCCAGAGCGATACCTGAAATCCATGAAATTAGGGAGTACCCCACATGGTCACTTGAAACTATACAACTTGTGCTATAGGTGGAAAAATATGGGAAGTATGAACAAGGGTACCCTCAAGTTCTTACTGGGTTAGTTCTTAAAGGGTTCATTTGGTCAGGGTTTTGCCGATTCATTTTGGCGTGGTATTAGGTTGCAAAGGAGGCGGGGTGAAGAAAAAAAGGCGCCGGAAACAAGGCAGCACAGGCAAGACAAGCCAAGACAAGCCAAGACACCAACACAAGCCAAGGGCAGCCTCCGAGGTCAGATGACCTGCAGTGAGTCCGGCTGGTGTCTAGCTGAAGCTGTCGACGTCAGCCTTGGTGATCAAGTAAAAGTTTGAATTTCCCTGGAGATACCATCGCAAGGGGAATAAGAATCCGATTCCTCATCTGGATCCTCCTCTTCTAGCAGCAATTCTGCCTAGTTGGTGAAAAGGGTGCTGGGACTGTGTGTAGCGATAGGGGGCCTTATGAAGCGATGCCATGACCTCACCACATGAATTGAGTTTTGACCGTCGCACATATCATCTTGATATGGGTATGGATCCATGTATGCTACATATGGTAACATTTACCATCAATATACCCCCAATGGTAGTATATATATATATACCATACATGGATCCTATGGGATAGTGTTTCTATGTGTTTCTTCCAGAAGCACGGTAGCATGACTTAGTCGATTAGTTGCCATTGATTCCGTTGGAGTCCTAGCTGGGCTGATGCTGATCAGCCCAGTTTAAAAGACCTGCAAGACGTTTGACCAACAATTCCTACAAGACGTGAATCGCACGAATCGAACACTAGAGTTACCATGAGTTACTAGAAAGTGAAATTCGATCTCTTTTGGATTTGTTTTTCCAATTCTTACTGTGCAATTAGTGCATGCCATTGACCCGATGTTTCACCATCGCCGGGGCCCGCGTTTCCAGGTTCTCCGCTTCTGTGGTGATGCGCAGGTGGCATCCCTACAGGAGGACCCGGGGGACCTGTCTCCGTGGACTCCACTTCCGATGTCACCACAAATCTTGGAATATCTTGGAATCATCCCCACCAAACTTGAAGATTTTGGGCAGGTGATTGGTTGATTCTAGTCCGATGGGTGGTGTGAAATCGAATTTCTTTCAAGAAATCGGATTCCCCTGCAATGATGAGCAAAAGCAAGGAACCCACAGAGACACACTGAGCTAGGTCCAAGTAGTGGACATTACGACGTGGTAGATAGGTCCCCAAAGACAAAAGCAACCCCTTAAAACAAAGGGCAAACCTTACAAATAAAGCCTGTTTGATTACATTTGAGCCACCACTATCAGAAATAATGCATTACGAAGTTCTTGCTGTAAACGAAGGTGACCCTTTGAGATACATAAAAATATATTACACATATAAATATACATAATATATGTATATTTATATATACATATTATACATGTATATATATATATACATATTATACATATATATATATACATACATATATATATATATTATTATATATGTATAATATGTGTTTCATATATACCAGTAGTACCGCACAAGGCGGTGGCGGAAGTTTCAAAGATAGGACACTATCGGAGAGGTGAGTTGTTGTGTTGCATGGATGGCAGAGCGAGTCCACTGATGGACTGAAAAACGGTTGGAGTTGTGTTGTTTGGAGTGGTTGCTACGGTTGCAGTGCTCACCTCACCCACAACTGCTGGATGTAGTGTGCTGTAGCGCAGCTGTAGTTGTAGTTGTAGTGTAGTGGAATTGTAGTTGTAGTATAGTGTAGTTAGTGTAGTTGTAGTTGCAGTTGCAGTGCGGTGTAATTAGTGTAGTGTACTGTAGCGTAGTGTAGTGTACTGTTGTGTTGCGTACTGTAGTGTAGTATAGTATTTAGTGTAGTGACAGTGCAGTCTAGTGTACTGAAGGGTAGTTGTAGTTGTAGTTGTAGCTTTCGTTGCACTTGTAATTGTCTATCTATCTAAATGCCTACCTGCGAAGCTTTTCTGCGAGATTCCTCCATTTTCGAAGTTGACAACATCAAAACCGCAGCAATTCCGCGAGACGTCAACATTTTCCAACTTGGCAACATCAAAAAAGTACCACGCATGCCACGCAAAACCAAGGTTGATGTCACCAAGTGCCACACGTGCCACGCCAAAGTGAAGGTGTGTGTGAGCAAGCTGTGTGTGAGGGAGTTGTGTGTGAGTGAGTTGTGTGTGAACAAGTTGTGAGTGAGTGAGTTGTGTGTGACTGAGTTGTGTGTGAGTAAGTTGTGTGTGAACAAGTTGTGTGTGAGCAAATTGTGTGTGAGAGGGAGACGGCTGCCGATGTCACCAAGAGTTGTGTGTGAGAGAGTTGTGTGTGAGAGAGTTGTGTGTGTGAGTGAGTTGTGTGTGACAGAGTTGCGTGCGAGTGAGTTGTATGTGAGAGAGGGAGTTGTGTGTGTGTGAGGGAGTTGTGAGTTGTGTGTGAGAGAGTTGTGTGTAAGTCAGGTGTGTGTGTGTGAGAGGGAGACGGCGGGAGGCAGGAGGAGCGGACGGGAGTGCACAACCAAAAACAAGAACCCCACAACAAGATGTGGGGAAAAACATCATCAATTTTGTTTTTTACACTGTATTTTTTATATTTTGAAAATTTTACATATGTTTGTTGTTACATTCATATCGTGTAGTTTAACCGGACATATATATATATATATATTATATATATATATATTTGAAAACTATTATATTCAAAATCTCATTTGTCATTTTTAATATATCATATATATATAGATTCGTTTTTTATCCTTATCAATAGTATTATTATTAATATAATCATTGTTTTTTATGATATATCATATATCACAATTACTATTTACAAACATATCAGATTATATATGTATACTATCAATTTTATGAATGGAATATCTACGCTCCATGCCACCAAAACATAGCTTTACATGGCACAGTCCCATACCCTCCCGAAGCTGCTAGGATTGGTGCCTGGCGAGGTGTAAGGAGATGGAGGAAAAATTGGAAGATATGCTGCCCATTTGCCTCTGTGCCATGGCATTTGGAAGTGCAGTTCCAGTAAAAGTGGGTATATAACTTCAATTCTATGGGCCCCATGGGCCCCAACTTATGCGGTTGAATTTCCCATGGTTGTAGCACTCTGTAACCTCAACTGCAGCCCCAAGCAGGACTTGAATTTGCCGAGAGTAGATGAAATCCACAAGTCTTGAAAAAATCGAACAAGGGAAACCATGTTATATTTTTTTGAGGGGTGCTTAATCAGCACATCCAAGAGGACTCCGGACATCGGGCAACTTCGGCCCCAGAAAAAGTAAGGTTGAGTGGAGGGTTCACCTGCAAACCTACGGAGTTTATTAGTTTGACAAATTCCACGTTTTATTGATTAGAGCTATACATTATATGTATACATATATATATATATTACCCGGGTCTTGTCCAGTCTTTCAGCTGCGATTTGTTGTGTTTTTGATTGAATGTTTTGCTGGTTATGTTACTTCTTTAGGCCGGTCAGGCCCTTGAATGGTCTATGGCATCATACAATATGATGAGTTTGATACATCCCCACCATATAAGACTTTGACTAGGCAGTGGTCACTCTACCAAAACGTCTTGCAACACACCCGTGAAAATGAAAACTCACCCACATGAGAATCTGATATTACGCACAAAAATTGTAATTTAATGTTCAAAAAACATAAACGTCAGTATTTACCAATGAAAAAAATGTATGTAAAAATAACATTTATCAGTTAACAATGTATTTACCCATACTTTTTGGTAATTTAACATAGCTAAGGAAACAATCATTTTTGAGAGGTAAATCATGGAACTAAATGGGCCGTTTCTATTGCATTTACTACCATTTACTCATAAACTATCATACATCTAGAATCTATATAATATAAATCTCACATCCGAACACAACAAAAAAACACAAATTTCACATCCGAACAAGAGTCCTATGTAAGATACTATACACAGCAACCTCTATACACAATCCTATTCAAAAAGAACAGAACATCATACAGATCTTTAGGATTTTGATGTGGAAAAACACAACATCCTATTCATAGATGTGTATTATGAACATCAATATCCACATCTATCCACATCTATCCACATCAAAATAACACAACATCCTATTCAAAATCCTTAAAAAAATGATGGACATGTAGCTATTAAAATGGCCATAAGTGTGAAACTTCCCATTATTCAAAATCCTCAAGATCTGTATATTTCCACATCGATGGGTTAACAGCTCCGAGAGATTTTTCAGGCGCCGAGCTGCAGACCCGCTGCGAGATCCTCCGTGAAATTTTGCAGCTGGTCACTTGGGAGAAATCACCGTGGAAAAAACCGGTGCAAATTGGGATACCCTCTGGTAAACTAACATAACTATGGAAAATCACCATTTTCAATGGGTAAATCCACTATAAATCACCATTTTCAATAGCTATGTTAAATTACCAGAGGGTATGCATGGGATGTTTTCAGAAAATCAGTGTTTTGTTTTTTTGGTATATTTTTTTGCACATAAAATGATTGTTTTGATATTGTGTAATGATGTATTTCTTTCGTGTACCATGCACTTAGATCAATTGATCATCATTTACCATGATTGGTTGTGAACAAAGGAGGCTTTTTGTTGCATGATAAACGGTGGGAAGAACACATCCATGGTTCAAACCTATTATTTTGCCCCACATGTTAATCCAAATGGCTATATGGGATCCTTGGACCTAAGATTTGCATAGAAACCAAAAAAAACTCCCCCAATTCACATAGACCATGATATTTGCCCATGTTTAGAGGAAACTCGTCTTCCAACCCTTGTTTTGAGGATGATAAATCATGATAAATCCACATGAACCTGTTGTCCTTTGCATGTGGGCTGGTCTGAAAATAGCGTCCCCCCAATGCCGAAATTTTCCCATGGACATGTAGCTATTAAAATGGCCATAAGTGTGAAACTTCCCATGGTTTTCGCCTCCCAGTATAACTTGGCATTTGACGTCTTAGGCTTCGATTTTCAAAGGAGATGATCTACAGGAGATGCATTGGAATCAGCTGGAAACTGCGGCGTCTTGGTATCCATTTTTTGGTGCCGTTTCATAAGGAAAAACCATTGGGATTTGCCCGTTCTCCTCGATTTGCTGAAGATGTTTTCTCTCATTTTCCGCAAGTTGGACATCCACTACTTGGGGAAACTATAGAGAGAACACACAGGTTTTGGGGGGTCCTTATGCAAATCCAGGTTACTTCTCCATATTTCATAGCCTGAGTTAATGTACATGCTCATGGACAAATAATAACGCTGAAGAAATCAGCAAAGCACCGAACCAACGAATAGCCTCAATGAAAAGGCCCCCTTGTCAAGCCTTTGGTGGAGGCTTCGTCTGCCGAAAAAACAACAATGCCACGCATGAAGCAGCGCTTTGCAGTATATTCTCTCTCTCTATATATATATATATATGTTCATACATACACATATACATAAAATTACGTGTATGTTGTATGTACAGTATTGTATATATGATTGTATATGATATATATATATATAATCTTAATATAATATTATATATATATAATTTTATGTATGATATATTTGTTGTTTGATTATATTATTTACATTTATTTACTTTATTCTAATTAGAACTGAGTCTATATGAAGATGTTGTTCTGAGGTCAGCTCTGTCAATTCTACACTGGAAGCGTAAAAAACGGTGATTCGACGGTGATTTTCCTTTTCGAAGAGCAGATTTCCTGGGTAGGATAGAAATCTCTGACAGAGGAGGCAGTTCTACTCCAGTTGGCAGGTTTGAGACTGATAAACTGGATATAAGCTATAGATTTGCCCAGAAATGGGATATACCGCGAAATAGTCAGGTTAAAATGGGAAACAGTTTCGACCCCACTTAGATGGCTGAGCTGCGCCATGAATTTGACAAATCAGCGATTATAATTGTATGTAAGGAGTGTTTTTGTTTCCGCCTTTTCGGTCAGAAAAAACAGGTATACAAATTGGATCAAATTTCTTCACTGCACAAATTTACAAAAAGCTTCGTCAGGTTTTCCTTGGGCTGAAATCCATGGCATTCCATGGGTTTATTCTCCAAGTCCCCGTTTCTAGTCCTCGTGGGTAAAGTTGTCTTTTCACCAGCAAATGCCCGCTTTAGCTTGGAGATCGTTGACTGTCTTTGGGTCGGTACATTCAATTTTGTAACAGGGGAATGACTGACTTGCCGATGCTTAATTTGTCTGGGCAAATTATAATAATTCACTAACCTGAATTAAGGCCATTTAGGGATCATTTCCCTTAACCATGATTCCAGGTTTCGGTCGCGACGTGAGGTCGTTTTAATTTACCCAGATTTCTGTGTGATCACGCCACATCGTAAGATTTTCGATGGTTTGCGGTTGGGGAAATGTTCCTTAAATACATCTGGTGAGTTGGTGAATCAATAGCTATGATGACTGGATGCTGATTGATAGATATATCATAGATATATCATAGATATATAATAGTTGATATATCAATAGCTATGATGACCAAAAACTGACTTTCAGCTGGGATGCGAATCCAGACATATCCCGTGCTCCCCCCTGAGGAGTTGAACTGGCCAGGTAGACCTTGGTTTTGTCGAACTTCTCCGAAGGGGTATAAAGGTATTGATGGTGATCAAAAACACATCAATCATAAAATGAAACAAGAAAGGCAGACATAGTTAGATTGTCCAAATTAACAATATTATGTTTTTTTTTTGTAATAATATCAAATAATCATGACTAATCCCTTCCATGTTTGGTAGTTGCAGCTTGCCCGTTGTGATAGGTCGACAAGTGGAATCTAAAGACCGTGCAAGAGATCAGACACAGGCGCAAGTGGAGCCATGGGGAACATGGGGAAGGGGCGGCTTAGACGGGTAAGTTGGTTGAACAAAGTAACTAGCTTCATGAACTGGGTCTATAGATATTTTATGATATTTTTAGAGTATATATATATATATCTATATCTACAGTACATCTATATTAGATTATATCAGATTATACTGGGTACCTGGCAAATCCTGTAATAATATGTACTGGTTGGTGGTTTGGAACATGTTTTCTTTATGACTTTCCATATATTCGGAATAGTAATCCCAACTGACTTTCATATTTTTCAGAGGGGTTGAAACCACCAACCAGTATAGATATGTTTAGAGTATATCTATATCTACATCTATATATCAGTACCTGTATCTATATGATTCTATATCTACATGTATCTACCTATCGCATCCTCTCGCATCCTATCGCATCCTATCCCATCCTACCTCATCCTATCTATCTATCTATATCTCTACTTATATATCTATCTACCTACGTACCTATCTACCTATCTACCTAAGTATCTCTCTGTTTGTTTGTTTGTTTGTCTGTCTGTTTGTTTGTATATCTATCTCTACACAGGTGACACAGTCGGATGGCTTCACACACCAGCTTATAGCTGGGGCCGGGGCATTTTCTGGGTACACATTCACCAACAACAAGAGGGGATGGCGCGAGGGGGTTGGGGCAGGTGATGTCTTGGACATCCTCAACTTGTGCACGCAGAACACTTATATTTCACGTAAAATCTTCTGCCGGGCCCATGGGAACTTGTTTTTCTTCATCTTTGAATTCCAAAACTGAACAGGAACTAAAGATTGGAATCCCAAACTTCGAGCACTGAGCACTTTGGGTCCATCTGGCTGAGCCAATGACTAGTTACCATATGCCAACAGAGAACCACCCATAAAACAACAATAAACCACCCATTTGGGAACGGTTTATACAGCCTATTTATGGTGACTTGGGGGATGGTTTATCATTGTTTTACCCACATTAATCATTTTCCCCATCAAAACAACAGCCATTTAAGGTATACCACATTTTCAGACAAACCTAAATTGAAATAGCCTGTGGCCACAGGGTTGTAATCCGGCAATGAAGTTGGTAAGTACATCCCATCAACTAGTTCGATATAACATTAGATATAACCCCTATAAAGCCTAGTGAAACTGAAATTATGTTCACCAACTTAATTAGCTATAATTCTTGGTTTATAATCCCATCAGCCATAGATATAACTCCGAAAAATGAAAAAGTTGTCAAAACCTAGTTATGTACCCCATGAAATCATACTTATATCAGCTATGCATTAGTTATACATTCCATGAGATAGTACGTTGATTTATCTCCATTTATGTCCCATCGGATTTAAATCCACTGTAGGTTATAGATCAGTGCCTATAGTTATAATTATAAACAATTGTAAGCAAATAGACCTAGTGACGTATATGGAGGTTTCCTGAAATGGGGGTACCCCCAGTCATCATCCATTCCAATAGGATTTTCCATTGTAAAACATCCAGTTCTTGGGGGTCCCCCATTTATGGAAACCCCCATCTGGATGTTTCCTAAGAAGGGTAGCCCCCAGGTCACCATGGCTTTCAAGACTAAGCCATGGTCTAATGACTTGCATGATTTGAAGGTACCTCATATGTTTAATAAATCAGCTATACCCTCTGGTAAACTAACATAGCTATGGAAAATCACCATTTTTATGGGTAAATCTCATGAAACCTTCAGTTTTTCTGGGGCTCTGGAAGGCTCCATAGTTCGAGGAACCTGACCCTGGAGGAGAAATGGATGGGATGAACCATGGGATAACACTGGGGGTTTATAGGGGTTATATACTCATATATATATACACAGTATATAATGATTTAACCCAAAAAGGCAAGATGCCGTATTTTTTTGAAAAGACCAATTGCATTTTTTTTGAATTCTGAATCCATGTGATAATTTACTAACTGTACATTTGTTATTTGATTGTGCTGGCATACAAAACATGGGATATTGATGTTTATATAATCTGGGAGATGGATTCGGGATAATCTTTGGGATCACATCATGATAGATACCATAGCATTTGCTGGGAATATTTGGAGATAATAGGCGCCAGTGATGACATGATTATTGGGTGACGATGATATGGATAATTTGTTTGAACATGGAGTATATCCCCGAATCATCCAGATGAAAGCATTTTAGTATTGAAACAACCATGATGACTTGGGGATTACGGTATATATATTTTTAATTTTATTTTATTGGATAGTTTTACTTTATAGTATTGAAACAACCATATATATATAATTAGTTTTAATTTTATGAAATAGGTTAATCCTCATTGGATCATAATGGATGATGTGGGATATTTGACCACGGAAAGTTGGGGTAGAACGTTTGGCCATTTTGAGCGGAACGTTGACCAACTAATCGATTTCAAGCAGGTTGAAGTGTAGATAGTCCCTTTGATTTCTCAGCAAAGATGTTCTGAAGCGAGTTGAACAGAACGTTCCTCTGCGATCTCTGAATTTCATTTCGAATATTTTTTTGAGGGCTCTGATCTTTACCGTTCAACACGCAGCCAAACTTGGCCAGTTCTCATGGGTTGTTCATGTTTTCAGGACCGTTTTTTTTATGTGGATTCCATCTGATATTGATACCCTCTGGTAAACTAACATAGCTATATGCTATCATAGCTACGGAAAATCAAGATCTGTAATAGGTAAATCAACTATAAATTATAAATTGCCAATTTTCAATAGCTATGTGAAATTGCCAAAGGGTACAATTCAATACAATTTGAACCAACTTCGATTTGAATCTTCACCTTGAAGAGTTTGGTCCATGGGTAGAAGTAGAACAAGATGATGCTGTTAATTTACTAGTGTTGTTTTTGTGTTTATCGACGGTCTTTTAACATGTCGAACCATTCAAAGAGTCAAAAACTGTACATCCAGCCTCGTGAGAATTGTAGGGATCGCTGCTGGAGTAAGATTGATCATCTGATATCTCCATGTTGCTATGATATTTGATTCCGGAATACATACTATCTGGTTGATGGTTTGGAACATTTTATATTTGTCCATGTATTGGGAACAATACTCCCATTTCACTAATATTTTTCAGAGGGGTTGAAACCACCAACCAGCTATTATTATGTAATTAACCTCTTTGAACTATGGTGAATCGATGGCTCCATTTTTCCATGCTCACTTCATGTTGATTTAACATTTCTTCATCCTTCCTGTGAGACTTCATGCCGCGTCAGGAGTTAGTGCAGTTGGACTTGCTGCTAATCCGTCAGCCGCTGTTGGATGTCTACCAACAGGCCCGGCTCGAAAAAAAACTTATTAGATTCGTCGCTGGAACCAGGGTAATTTGGTACCATAAAATATAAGGTTAGTCACTGGAAGAATGTTAGAATTATCCCAAAAGTTAGCCTTATTTCAGGTTGGTGAATTGTTATCATTTACCAAGATGTATGATATACCCTCTGGTAGATTAACATGGACTCAGCAGAAAAGACCCCATTTTTAGTGGGCACTCATCTTCCAACCCCTATCTGGCAGGGTCTGTGTTAATTCACTGGGGGTATGGGGTACGATCTTTTGGCAGTGTTGGATGTAGCAGGCCATGAAGGCAATGGCTGAATCTTCGGTCAGTGGATCCCCCCAAACCCAGCTTTCCTTGGTCCGTGTTATATACTTAGCCCTCAAAGCATCCATGAAAATTGGCAAACTCATGGGCCCAGTCGACTACCCCAAGTTTCGAGGCACTTGGAGGGTCTGGGTACGCAGTTTTCAGGGCTTTCCTTGGGCTTTCAGTTGACCCATCAACTATAAATATTCGATAATACTCGGCTAAAATGCTAAAAGTATGGGGCTAAAAGTATGGGGTACCCTGTCTGGTGATCAGACCAAATGGACCAAATGGCCAAGCCTTTTCCTTGGCTTAGGCCATGCATCAGAAGGAACTCCGGCAAGAACTGGAGGTGCTGATGGGTCTCCGCTACCCCAACTGGGATCTATACTATATATATATATATACTGTAAACCAACTTACACCGGGGGAGCCTTTGTGCCTTTTTTCCTAAACAAAGAAGGTCTATTGGAAGATCACCATGTTTGGCACACATTTTGACACATCATCTACTGATCGAAATTGAGGATTCTCCATGGCCAGATTACTGCAGGGTGTACCCGCCCATTTGATGGCGATGATACCTTGGGGCCGTGATTGGAAGGCCATGCCCAAGATACTTAAGCGTTTTTTTTTTTGCATATGCTTGTTTGGTAATATGAACCCATCTAAAAAACAGAACCGGTACTATCATGAATTATATATATATAGAGTTCATAAAACTACGTATATATATAATTATATATATATAATTATATATATATATAATTATATATATAATTATATATAAGACAATATACATGCATACATACACACATACCTACATACCTACCTACATACCTACATACCTACATACCCACCTACATACCTACCTACAAAGCTACATAGCTACATAGCTACATACCTAGATATCTTACCTTACCTGACCTTACCCTACCTACCTACGTACCCACCCACCCACCCACCCACCTACCTACCTACCTATCTACCCACCTACCTACCTACCTACCTACCTACCTACCTAGATACCTAGATGCCTAGATACCTAGCTACCTACCTACATACATACGTGCATGCATGCATACATACATACATACCTATAGTGATAAAATATAATCATATGTATATCTACACAATACACATATACCGCCAGGCGCTGCAGAAGCATTGGTCCAACGCGCGCCTGAGGGTGGCACGCCGCGCCAAGGTGACGGCATGGTGGCGTGGTGGCGGCTTTTGTTCAGCCAAAAGTGAGGAGTTCATGAGAAAACCAGATGGATTTCAGTGATTTCAGACATGTTCAGACTACCTTTTAAGGGAAAAAACTGGATTTCTATGGATTTCAGAGTATTTTTGGGAAAACAACTAATTTTTTAGTGGGTTTTTAACGATTCTGGAAGTGAAAATACCATTTTGAGGGAATTAGATCGGCAAAATTAAGGGTCTTAATGAGCAGAATATGTTTTGAATTTTCATGCGAAGATCGTCCCACTTCGTACTTGGGATGGTATGAAGCAACCAGATGAGAAGTGAGGACTTGGAATTTGATGGAAACTAGGGATGTTCAGGGATTAGACCAGCGATGGATGTTGCCAAAACTGTGATTTAAGACAAAGCATTGGAGAGCAATCGACAGAAACAAGAGAGAGAAACAGCAAATTGCGATATGTGACGAAGATCTTGGATGTAAATAAACATCAACATTTTAGCGGACACAATTGAAAGATAAAACACCAGCACGACAACTGGTTTCCATCCCGGAGGATTCAATTGAGAAACGTGACGATTTGGAACATATTTTGAACAAGTACTGGAAAATGGGATTATTTCAGAAAACAACAACTTTTCCAGTACTGGTTTACTTTCCAACAACTACTTTTGTCAAGGTTTCCGACCAACTTTGGTTTTGGGCCACCTGGGCAACGGTCGGTCGAAATGGTCTTGCGTTCGGGGTCTTTTCGAAAGCCACATTCATCAGCTGCTTCACATTGGATGTTTGCTGTTTCATAAAGCAAGCAATTTTATTAGCAAGATCCAAAATCAAAAAAAAACGATATAAAGATGGGAAAATCCTACAGTACTAGAATAGGGGTAATTCACATTTCTATCAGGGGATCAACATAAACCATTTCAACCAGCGAGGTAATTAACCCTATTTGCACCCTTAGATATTTAATTAGATAATCATAAACAATATTCATTGACACATTTTTTGTTCATTAAGCACTGAATGTCTGGCATCAACCATCCAATTGGTAGGTATAGTCTACCCTCCAGCAATATATCATCCAGCAAAATCATGCCTCTGAGTCCCAAAAATGGTGCCGGATGGTACCCTATCTGGTTGGTGCTTGGAACATTAATTTTATTTTTCCATTCAGTTGGGAATTTCATCATCCCAACTGTTACTCACTCCATCATTTTTCAGAGGGGTAGGTCAACCACCAACCAGTATTTCCCATCATCATCCATATTTTAATGGTATTTTCCACTATAAACCATCATAAACCATCCATATCATCCATTTATAGATGGGGGTAGGTCAACCACCAACCAGCTATAAGTCATAGCCTGGGATCTATGGATCTTTCCCCCATCCCCCAGCTGGATCGGTCCCCTGAACAGGTGGCGCGTCCGCCTGAGGCCAAGGCGGATGAAACGCCACTTGGCGCCACAAAAATCCATGACCAGAGACCAGAATTGGCGGTTGATTCTGGTTTACAGTCCTATAAAATCGTAGAAATAGTGATCCTGTAGTGTATACTTTTTTTAAATTAATATGTGTTAAACCATGAAAATTACGATTCATATGAATCTGAGTTTGTTGATGCGGTGGTTTCCTAAGTCATGGGGATACCCCAAATCATCGAAGCCATGGACTGGATTGGATGACCATGATTTAGTATTGAAAGAACCATGGTGACTTGGGTATCCCCCATTTGAAGGATCCACGCAAATGTCAAGCAATGAATTTATATAATCCAGGCCTAAACTTACTAGGCAAATTTTAACAAGACATTGCCGGAATTATTGTCGATTTGGGATGATAATAATTGATGGCTGATCCATTTGAGGGGCCACCTCATTTTCAGACACATCCATACAATGTTGGGTTGGTACCCCGGTTTGTAAACCTGTTGCAACCCTCCCGCACTGCAACTGACAACATTTTTACCAAGCATCAGCTACCTTCCAAGAAACTTCAAACACAAGCATACATAGGTCTGCTATGGTCTGCTGAACATGAGATATATGCTCCAACTAACAATTCTGATGGGGAAAATCATGATAAACCAGCAATATTTTGGGCGTACCCCAGTTCAAAGAAACCATGTGAGGATCAGCACATAGATCATGCCGATCTCCTAGGTCGCGGACATAGAAACCCACCTGGGGTAGGCGAAGCCTTAGCAAGGAATGTTGCTACATAATAAGGCTCACTGACCCGGTTACACCATATAGAATATGTCCAAACATGTTCCCCAAAAAGTCCCCACATGTAGGCAAATCTATCATTGAGCATGTTGAATAAGTTGGTTTATAACCCTCAGTGACCATAGAATACTATAGATCTGGGTAGATTATAGCGATCCTATGTGACCTTACCATAGATGTTGGCCAGAGAACTCATTCCCAGCCGAAGAAATCTGGTTTGGACAAGAATATCACATATCATCACTTTCCAGGTAGATACACCTTATATACCATCAAACAGATTTAACATAGTTATTTCAATCAACTTTGCTATCATTTCGGGGCACCTTGGAGGACATGCTATTTATCATAAATCTGGGACAATAATGTCGTGACCTCACTGTGACCTCACTGGAATTATGGTTAGGACTGGCAGAATCCCCAAATGGTTAAGACTGTGAAATATGATGATGTAGCCCATATTTACCCAGAAAATTCCGAGTTCACCTCGCTATTTCAAGCAACTTCCTTGGCGCAACTTCCGCCGAGGCCAAAACGCCGAGCATCTTTGTCCTTGCTGGATGCCAGACCTGTTTGGGACCTAGGGGTGTGGTTTCAGTTCGCAAGATGTAAGGCGCATTTAATGAGAACTAGTGGGTATTTTATAAGGGGATTAACTGTAATAGAACTATGGGATACTATGGATATTTACTAACTAGGTGTAAGAGTCAATATCTCCAAACCATTTATATTTTGGAATGTATAAACAATAGTTAATGGGGTTGAGATTTATATACTACGGCCACATCAATAAACAATCAAATCATAAATCATTTTGATTAAGAGGTATGCACATCTCAAGTCGAAAAATTGTGCTGGGATGGGTGTCCCAGTTACTGGTCCCATGCCAAAATCTGGTCCCAAGATTTTGGTCGGCTTAGCTGCGTATACTTCATTTCTGTTGTTGATTCACAATGATTTCTGAAGATGTCAGCGGCTAACGTCTTCAACATAAACTTAAGGATGTTGTCTTCCAGACCGTAATTGGGATGGATAATACGGGTGGAATCCCTTGTCCCCATATGTCCCCGTATGTGTAGATATATATATATATATACATATACACATATAATATGCATATCATGTTATCGCTCCTGAGAACCTAGTTTCGTACTGAGTCTCGTCATATCTGGCCGTTTCTGAACATGGTATCATACCTCCCACTGGCAATGTTGACGGGGAAAATGATGAGAAACGACATGTGTTGTTTATCTTGATACCCTATTTTCGGGAAAACCCATATCCTCAAACTCAGTACCCAACGACAATCAAACATGCTGGAAAAGTCCTCAATTAGATGATTTTTTCCATTAGAATGTGAGCTGGGAGAATCATCAAACAAGTGCCATTTGAGGCGATCGTAACCAATTGGAAATCATCGGAAGATCACTTGCCATTCCAGGTGCCAGAGATGCATCCTGAGGGGAAGAAAACATAAAAAACAAAACACCAGTTCTACGGCTTCAAAAATGCTAATGCTGGTAAAACAATAATTAATAATAAACCATGCCCCAAATCACCATTTTTACAGGTGGTATGTTTACCATTCCCAAATGGGTGATGGCATTGTTTTACCCACATTACAGTCCCTCCATAAAAAGGTTCCTGGAATTCCCATGTCGTTCCCAGTTGTGGAAACGGAGTGGTTTTTGCCGGACGGTGCAGGTCTATGAGGGCCTGGCCAATGCTGAGGCACTTCTTCAGGACGGGACATACGGCAGGGGGGATTGACGAGTTGAGCTTCAATTCATCCAATTGTTCTTAAATGTGGGGTTTCATAAAATGGGCGATCCATGGTGATCCCTATAATTAAAACCATGGGTTTCAATATACTAAAACGGTCTAATGACTTGGATTCTTTTTTAATTGCACCCCAATTTCAGCAGACATCCATCCCATTAAAGGAGTGTTTTAAATGAATCCTGTTCCATCTGGAGACCATCACCCCTCGACCCTCGATGGAGACAGGGAGTTGACCACAGCATATTTTAAGGGAGACTGTGTTTGTGCAGACGGTGGGAGTGCATCCTCTGGGTCCAGAGGATGATCTCACCATGAGGAGAACATTTGGGCACCGCCCACTGCTGGGAATTTGAAGGCCCAACTGCCCAACCAACCGAAGGATTCAGCCTGTGAAGGAGAACAGAAGGAAGTTTGCAATAGAAGACGAAAGACGGCATTCGTTCCCGAGGTGATGCGCCGAAGAGGCCAAAGAGGGTTTTTCCGCTTCAGCACCATTGCAGAAGAAGCAGAAGATCTGGTAAGATACGAAAATAGAACTCCTGGTAGAAGATGACTTCATGTCGCAGATTTATTGACCTTGGGAAATACCTTGGGCTTTTTGAGGAAATAACAGATAACAAAGAACATAAAATAATATAATTATATATATATATATTAGTTTTATACATATAAATGCCAATAGTAAAATGTCAATATATTATTAATATTTATTCATTGTTAATAATGATTTGATGATATTTTTTGAATAATATTTTGATTTTTTAATAACAAATTTAATATTAACGATATTATTCATGATCATATTATTTAATATAATATATATATATATAATTCTTAATATTATTTTTTGAAGTCCCATTAAAGTCCCCAGTTCATTCATCCCATGATTCATCCCAAAAAGCTAGTGGAACGTTCCACTGAGGAGCTTGAAGAATCCCTGGTGACGGCCGCTGTGTTGTTGTCGAAAGCCGACAGCAGTGGTTCCCTGGTGACGGAGCTCCTAGACCAGGCAGGGGAGCTCAAGCGCAACATAACATGTTGTCGTTATGTTTAACGTTTGATGGTATACCTAGGTATATATATATATACATGTATGTTTTTTGATATGTATGGTTTTTATCATCATTTACGTTTTTTTTTTTAATGCATGGTTTATAATCTACTAGTATGGTTTATATTTGTATGGTTTATAATTTATGGTGTATGTGTGTGTGTGTGATGTGTGTGTGTGTGTTTTTGTTAATTGATGTTATGCCTGGAATATATTTATGGTGTGTGATTATGAACCACCAGCCTATTGTCGGCAAATGATTCCACAAGGGGTGGAACATGGGTCAATATCAACACATGGGAATATAAAGCATAATATATGGACACTCATTGATGAATATGAGAAGGTGAACCCCGGAAAAAAAAAAGAAAACCTGAGTCCAGATGCTTATCTAGATTGGGGGCTAGCAGTTTTCATTATAGTGCTGCCCGTACTCTAGTGAAGCTGAGGTTCCTTGCTCTGGAGATCAGTTCTACCTCCCAGAAAGCCTGCTGGATCTGTTCATTTAAGACACCCCTATCCAATCTTTCCCCTTTTTGTGGATGAAATTCCATGCATCAATCACATCCGATGAATTGGGGATGAACATGGACATTTGCCTCAGATCAAGAAAGCCCCCCCTGGAACCGGTCTCAGGGTCACCTGGTTCATCCCATCTATAAATCACTAACTGGTTCGTGGTTTGGAACATGAATTTTGCTTTCCATTTCATATATATGGGATGTCATCCTTCCCATTGACGAACTCCATCATTTTTCATGGTTAAAACCACCAACCAGGTTATTATTAACCATCATTAACAATATATGAACCATATAATGACCATATATTAACCATATATTATTAAATATTATTTGTATATATAAATAAATAAATATATATATATACCCTCGTAAATCAGGTCAGTACTGGCTGGGTTTCACTGGTTTCACTGGTTGCAGGTGATGACATGGCACAAGGTGGTTGCCTCAATGAGTTGCGACACATCCAACCATTGGTTGATGAGTCAGGGACTTTTTACCACCAACCATAGGGTAGTTTAACCGTGAAACATATGGCGACACAAGTATAAAAAGACTACACAGGATTTTGAAGACTGCTGAAATGGCGATTTGTCCATTCCATTCAGGTCAAGACTATCAGAAGTTGTCTGGAGTACATGTATGGAGTTGATTACCTTTGCGTTCTGTTTCCGACCATATTTAATGGGTTGAATGTTTATGTGTTACATACCCCATGTCCAATTCAATCGTGTACTTCAGGACAAATGGGTAACTATGATGCCACTAGACTAAGTCATGTTTGGAAGGTCACTCTTGTATTGGGTAACCATTTAGACGATGTATAGCAACCTCAATCAATTTTACCAATAGATAGTATTGACTGGGAAAAACTTCAAGCAAGGCCGTCAGGTTCCTGAGTTTGTTTCTGGGTCAATCTTGGATGGTAGTTTAATCCTTTAGTCTTTCGGTATGGGATTATCTACGTTCACCAGCTAAGAACATTTATTTTGCAGGGTATCCAATCGGTATCCAAGATTGGCCATGATTGGATCAATTTGTTTGAATCATTTGATTCCACAGACCTTGCTTCAGTCCCAAACCATCGCCTGGGTCCAGTGTCTCACTTCGCTCAGAAATCCCTGTGATCGGTCTGTGATGGGTGGATGACAGTGGATGACTTTGTTGTTTTGACGTGTATCCCCGTTGATTGAGCATGTTTCAACTCCGTTTTCTCATTTTGGATGTTTCCCTCATTCTTCTTGGTGATTCACTAGCATGGGTCAGTTTCGTGGGTCGATGCCACGGGCAATTGCCTACACCATGGACCTCCCATAGGGGGGCCTAAAGCACAGGTTTTAACGGGTGGTGTTTTCATGTCATAGAAATTATTAAGGAAAGCGGATGGTTGCGCGGGCATTCCAGTCTTGGTGAGGACTTGGTTCTGATGCAAGACATCCTGCAGGAGAAGCAGCCAAACGACGCGGCTTCGTTTGAGCAGTGGGTGGGTACAAAGCAAGGATTTTTTTTTAGACTATCCCCCCAAAAAAACATGGCATTTGACCCGTGGATGTTTGGTGATTTCATCCTTCAGTTTTCATAGGTCAAGGATTGCAGGACTGCAGGATTCCTGTTGCGCCGCAGGATTGGCTGCGTCTCCAGAACTTGAAATCTGAGTTGAAATTTGTCTACACTCTTCCCGTCCCTTGGCAGAAGACCAAATCCGGGACCAGAACTCCGACCAAATTGGAGTTTTTTCCCAAGGAGATGCCAGGGGAACTGGCTTTTGCACATATAAATACATAAATAAATAAATAAATAACCAGATAAATAAATAAATAATAAATAAATAAATAAATAAATAAATGAATAAATAAATAAATATATATATATATATCGAAACATATCTAACAATTTAAACTCAAAAGTCCCTTCAACGGGCTAATCTCTTGACCACTCATTCTTTGGGGGGGGGCAGATATTTTAAACTCCTAGCATTCTGGCTGTTCTCTGAGCCAAGCGGCAATTGATGCGTTAATTTTTATCAGGTCTATGCGCAGGAGTGCATTGGAATTCGGTTGGATGTCACACATGGCTGCGTACATAAAAGCAAAATATAACTGGATACCCTGTACAACCCTCCGCTCTATTCAATCAGAATCTAAAGTCAGGTAAATAGATTCGATCAGATGGGATTAGATTCAATTTGGTAAAGGGGGTCCATAGCTATGGGTCCACATGGACACATGGACTCGCCAGAAAAGTTCTTCTGTGCGGAGTCGATAAAAACCGGATTCGGAGTCGCCGGATTCATCCATCATTGTTGGCTACGGAATTTAGATCAAAACTCAGGCCATTTGTGGAATATCTCTAGCATAATTTGATATAATTTATGTAAAGTGAGTCATTTGACTTTCAAGGTCTAGTTTTGGATAGATACTACCCTGCTGCTAAGTTGGTCAACCTCGGTTTGGCCGGTCAATTGCGTACAGTAATGCCCTTTTCATGGGAACACACAGAAAACTCACCAACAACCATTACAGTCATTACAGTGTGAATTTTTGTTTCACAGTGTTTGTATCAACTTTTTTTTAGCCGCCATCCTTGGAATTTGTAGGTTTGATCGCCATTCCGTATTTGAACGGATCATTTGTCCGACATCAGCCAAATCCCTAGGTTTTTATTGTTGCTTAAAGTGTATGTGTTCACCAAAACCAAATGGCTTCGTCTTAAAATGGTGGAGTTCGGGTCATTTTTTTGAGAAAAATGGTGATGAATATTGATTGACCTGGTTGGATTCAGGGGTACCATGGATCCAAGATCCAGAATCACCAGCCTGGGCCAACAGGAAGTCCGTGATTTGAAAGTTTTGGAGGCCGGGTCTCTGTCTCCGGGGCTGGGATCGACCAAATGGGAACACCCTATGGGAACACCCGGGGGTATGATTCAGGGGTTAGCTTTACTTTCTCAGTGTTTGGTTTCATAGGGAGTGTTTTTTATAAAGGGGGGTTAAGTGTGTGATCTTCATATTTTGGGAAATAAGCCCCAGCGCCACCAAGAAAGGGCGCCCATTCATGGGCCATTGTTCTCCATGAATCCTTAGTCCATGATTGATCTAAGTGATCCAAGATTCAACCAGGCTTCCATAGGAGGCGATTACGAAATCCACATTGCGCTGTGGGCACACTGAGTCGTTGCTCCGACTAGCTGCCCATTCAATATCATCTATACAATGTAATAATATGTAATAGGGGAACTGCCATAACTGATGTCACAGTTTCCTCCGTTCACCACTGTACCGTAGAGTGTGTATATATATATAATTATATATATATAGATATAGATATAGATATACCATCATATTTCATATTGTATGACAAATTGTATGCCACGAAATATCCCACGATGTCTCATCATATTGTGTATATATATATATAATATCCCATAGAAGATTATAAACATATATTTATACATATATATATATATATATAAAGATATGGGTAATATTGATTATAAACTAAACTCTCCCCATATTTCCCAATGCGTCGTCGAGTGCTCATCGTGGTAAGCTTCGCCTCTTCGCTCGTTCGCCAGGCCTCCGAGCTGAATATGATCGAGGGCTGGTTCCTGGGACCACTTTGGGGACGGGTTTTGGTCGTAGAAAAGGTCGTAGATGGGTTATGTATGGTATAATATATAATATATATATATATAATTATATAATATATGTATTATATATTTATATTTTATAACATATTATATTGTATTATATATATATACTTTTTATATTGTTATATTATAGTATATTGTATTATATTGTATTATATTTGACGTTATTATACTAGGGTGTTACAGTACTACATATTTATATATAATAGGATTCTGTATGGTTATGTAACGTTATATACTTGGGTTGTACAATATGTATAAACGACTTGAAATTCCTGGAAACGGAGGAACATGTCATTCATGACTGTTATGTAAAAAAACACGTCCAGAGCTGAAGTCTATGAATGATAGCATAGCCCGTGATAGCACTTAGTTATATTAGGTAACCCAGGTAATCCAAAGTTGAGTCAAGTCTATGATATAATTGATATACTATAGGGAGATTACAAAGCAAATCAGTCGACTTTGGGTGTTAGAGATCAAATCATAACCACTTCATTCATAAGAATCTGGCCATTGATGATTAGTAGGAGGGACATTTGCCACATTTATAGACCCATGCTGAGGTAAAAATCGGGTTGATAGACGGGATTCGATCTACCCGTGAATCCAAAGTTCGACCCATGGGGATACAAAGGATTGATATCATTGTACACTCCAATCAATGCACTCCATGGTAATACCTGAGAGTGCTTGGACCATCAAAAAGAGATGTTCAAATCAACAAATGTTCAAATCAAAATCAATTGTTGTGAAAAGCAGACCCACGATGTTCAAATCCAAATCCAAATTCTTGTGAGACTGCCCTATTCCTTCGGTGTTTTGCCCTGGAAAACGTGTCTCTTTGGGGTGATTGTGATGCTTGGGTAAACTGACCAGTGACGCTAAGCAACCTAAAATAAACACATGTTCGTTTTGGAGGTATTCAAGATCGGTCAGAAATACATGGTTGTAAAACACAAAACATGAGGGAGACTCGCGAACAATGCGGAGTTTTCTTTGACCTGGAAAAAATGGAGATGAATTACCAGGCTAAGCAGAACAGGAATTTTACTGTAAGTTGATATAAGTTGTATTATAATTGCAACTCATGACTCAGACACCGGATACAGTGTGGGTTTACCATTCAGAATCGGCTTCTAAGCGGCTACGAGCAGTGAAAGTCTAGACGTTTGAAGATGGCACATGTGGTCACCACGTACTGGGTCCCATCTTGACTGGATCCCATTATAAACAGCTGCCTACTTAATTGGTAACCATGAATACCAGCAATAGATAGCAATAGCAGGTGCCAAATAACACTTACATACATTTACATAGTAATTATTTGCATTAGATTGCATTATGTCGACATACAGATACACATACATATGGTTGTGATATTTTTATATTTATCATATATTTATATATATATATATATTAATATATATATATATATGATATATCTACAGTATACAGAATTATACCCGCAGGCCGGGGGTGCTGCCCAGCGGTTTATCATGGGACCAACCCTTTAGGGTTTGTTAAGGTTTGTTTGTGTCAGTTTTTTTTTTTTTTTACAACGCTTTTAATGTCAGATTTAGGTTTTAGGGTTTACGATGTTGTGTGTTTGGAAACAAGTCTCGACAGCCAAGTTGCCATGTCACCGACATACCAACATGCAAAAAACACTGGCCCTGCGCAGTTGAAATCCACTTTGCCGGGCAGCACCCCCATCCTGGCCGCAATTATATATCATATATCATATTTCGTACATAAATATATATATATATACATTACATAAATTATGCACATTATATGCATTATATAATATCGTATACATTATATAGATTATCTAGTATATCACAAGAACTAACCATGGTCAGCAACTTTTAGCCTCAGCGAGGTGGCAAGAGTTGATGGGCTTCGTGGAGTCCACACGACTCATGACGAAGGTGCCGAGAGGAATCCGGGATTTTTTCCCCAAGAGCTGGTTGCTTAAGTAGTATATATACATATGTATTTAATACATATCCCTCATATCCCTATATTTTAGACTGCATCAAAAATGGTGTATTATGGTATATTGGATTGTTGGTATGTATACAACTTATGTAACTGTTTCTTTAGTAGTAGCAACTGGTCACTGACTGGTCTACTTTGGTTGGTTGATCCAGTTGATCCAGTTATAAATGGGATAACCCATCAAACGGGTGTGGAGATGGGCGACGATTCATCATTTCTTTTCTTTGGCGAAAGGTCGTTTGTTTTAGGGCTGGAATATTCACATCAATTCTGCATTTTTGTTGGTGGAATGTTGATGAATTTTTGTTGAACATTCATTTTGCAAAACATATGATGTGATCCAACCAACGGTTGAGAATGACACCATGGGCACCCGCAAAGGAATCCATCTGGGGCCACTTTGCACACTTTGGGGCGGCTGCTGCATGATCCTTCACTGAGGAAACAGTCGGATGATCCAGGGACATCATGAGAACATCATGTCTGGATAAATCATAACGACCTCACGTCGCGACCGAAACCTGGAATCATGGTTAATCAGGGAAATGATCCCTTAATGGCCTTAATTCAGGTTAGTGAATTATAATTTGCCCAGACAATGCGGAACATTCTCGGACTGTGTCAATAACTTTGGGACGATTTTTGGAGCACTGAACACCTATGACTCATTTTTTTTTCGAGGTTAACAGACGGGTACCAGGTTTTGATCCATACAGAGAAGACCAATGTTTGTGATGGAATCAAGGATGCTTCGCCAGTGGAGGTGCTACGTGTTTCCACAGCAGATGGTAGCTTCTATGAACCTTGAGGACTCGATGGTTTCACTAGTGGTTTTGACTGAAACAGCTGCAGTCCGCAGGTCTTGCTGAAACCCAATTTTCATCAAGACACTTGGTTGCGCAGAAGTTGGGCAGACTCAGCAGTTGATTCCCCATTCGAAACCCATCCGGACGCCAAGGCAGGTGTTGTGCTGCCAACTTTTGTAGAGATAGGTGGGGGTGAGCTAAGTACTATACCATTTCCTTGCTGGTTTGTTCAGAGTTGATTTGGATTTTTGCACCCTACTTGCGACCAGAAGGGGCCTGCTATCGTAGCTACAGTCACCACGGGGATGTACCTGGAATTTCTGTGCAGGTTGCATTTGGTAATTTATTGGATCATTATTATTATCCATCCCTACTGGCTTGTATTCAGCTCATATATTTTTTTGGGGAGGGGGGAGGAGGTGTGGTTGACTGTACCTGCCGTTGTAACGGTCTTGACTTACTTGGTGAGATGATTATCATGGTGTATCAATGCTCCAGCTATATTCTGGATTGATCAAGGGGCTCGATATTTGAATCATCAGCTGGTTGGTGCTTTGGAACATGTTTTATGACTTTCCATTCATATTGGGAATGTCATCATCCCAACTGTTACTCACTCCATCATTTTTCGGATGAGTAGGTCAACCACCAACCAGTATTTCCCATCATCATCCATATTTTAATGGTATTTTCCACTATAAACCATCATAAACCATCCATATCATCCATTTATAGATGGGGGTAGGTCAACCACCAACCAGCTATAAGTCATAGCTGGGATCTATGGATCCTTCCCCCAGTCATATAGCAATTTCCATAGGTATACCCATCCCCCAGCTGAAACGTCAGTGATGTGTTTGTGTCCAGATGTTATGTCCAGTCGAGTTTCCCGTTGGATTGGTGAGTGCACGGTCTGGACCAACAATCTTCCAATGTGGAAACAGTACAGTGTAGTTAAATCTAGTTAAATATCATATATAGTAAATTTTAAACATGATATCATGTTATATATATCATGTTATATATAATGTTATATAATTATACTATAATAATATATAGCATAGTATAGTTAAATGTAATTTTAAGTTTGGATTGTTTACCTGTTGTTTTAAACGGGCACTGGTATGTAGAATCCCATGATTAGGCCATCATTGATTTTCTAGGCATTAATCATGAGTAACATATATATTAGATTGTTACTTGGTGGACCATCCCACGAATCATAAGTCGTTTTTTTTACTACATTTATAAGTGGATCAACTCCACAGCTGTCCCATTGATAACTGATCCACCAAGTACGCCATCATCGATTTTCTAGGTTCTCCCCGAAGTATTTCAGGCCATTCCATGCCAGTTCAGGAAATTCTGCAGAAGATCTCGGATTTGGTCACTGGGCAATAGCGACGTTTCCGCGTCTAAAAGCCAAAGTGGAAACTTCACCAACAGTACTAGGTCATCTTGGATGGGTAGTTTAATTCTTTAGTCTTTTGGTATCAATGGGAATATCTACTAACCAGCTAAGAATTTAATTATTTGCAGGGTATCTAACATTGGTCATGAATAGTATCATAACATCATATAACATCAATACAACTGGTATACATTGGTAATTCACAAAAGCCAACTTAGTAGTGGTGAGTTAATCAGTGAGAATTTTAGATTACGATCCTCCAATCCAAGTTGAAGGGCCATGGCTTGGGAGCTGTCGGATTGGGATTGCCTATAGCCCATGGTTTCAACGAATCATTGCATCTATTTGCAATAAATCTCGCATAATTTCTTATCTTTAAGGCCGTGAAGTGATTTTTTCCTGGTATATATACTTTATGTTGTTGGTCTTGTTGGTTACATTTTTTTGCAGGTGAAAGCAGTTAATTCCTCCATGTTGGATGTAGATCCATCTCCAATTTGTTGAGACCAAGCAACAGAGGGACCTTGCCGTTTGTAAGGAGCGACTGAAGAACAACATGGCCGGTATTTTTGTCAAGAAACGTCCCTGGGCGTTGTCGACTTGTCGACTGGGGAAGTGATTGGTTAATCCACAAAGAAACGACATTATTGGGAATAAGAATACTTGTTATTTTGGAAAGTTGTTTGGGATTGACTTACTTATCTTACTTGCTCATGTCCCAACTAATTGCGTCAATAGCAAATTGTCTTGCAAGTTGCTCATTTAAGTTACCATACCTTTTCGTCACCACTTTCTAGTAACCAGCTACCCCAGGACGCAGGATGTTGGGAACCAAGAAGGATGGCCTTTGGAAAGTACATAGCCAGTGGGTGCCACAAAGTATAGCCAGATAGGGGACGTTTTGATGGGGAACATGATGACAAAACATGACAAAACCATGAAATTTGGGGTATATCATGGTATATCATGGTATATCATATCCCATCTTCTGAGAAATTTTCCAGGCGAAGAATCCACATGTTCTCAAAGTCATGTCGTTCCGCATATCATATCCATTTCAGGTTCCCCCATCATCACTTCTAGCGGTCCCAGGGGAACGGGGATCCCGGGGATCAAATTTTGGCAGCGAAATCAATGTGGATCAGGACACCAATGCGCGCGCTTGTATTTCTTGGTGGATTCGGACATCTTGGACACTCGAAGATAGGAAAAACCGATGTCGACTGGGTGTAAAATGGGTGATGTGTGGAAAAAACATCGTGCCACGGTGATTGAAAGTAGCTATTGTTGTTTTCGGGCATATGCCGTAGGCAAGAGGAATATTCATGAATATTCTGATACCCTCTGGTTATTTAACATAGCTATGGAAAATGGCCCAATTATACATGATTTATGATGATTTACCTATTAAACATGGTGATTTCCCATAGCTGGTTTGCACAACCAGAGGGTATTTGTATTTGTATTTCAGGGATGTTTAGGGTGAAACCTTACTTGAACGTCCGTGTTCAGTCTGCGTTTGTTGATTTGTTTTCATGGTGTACTAACTGTCTACAAGTCTGTTACAACACGATCTAAATGTTACAAACAATGACGATCTACTTATTCTTTGATAAGCCAACCCTGCAATGCAACTACATTTTTTTGGATGTGTTTCCTGTTGACGCTAGAGGTTTGATATTGCCAGCTCCATTCAAGTTTATATCAACAATGGGGATTTTCCGTTGATAGAAATGTTTACCTTCAATTCACCCAGAACAAAAATATAATTGCCAGGTGAGGGTCTCTATATTTATCAGAGTTACTTCCTCCTCCTTCCTTCCTTCCTCCTCCCAACAGCGAACTCCAAATGTCAGTGGGCACTGCTGGACCTCGGTCTTTTAGAATTCCTGGTGAGAAGATCCTGTGGAGATCCTGGTGAGATCCTCTAAGACGTCCTTGCAGTGCATGATCTTGTAGAGGTACTTGCAAGCAGATCTTGTGAAGATCCTAGTGAAATGCTGTCAGAGGCCTTAGCATGATCTTGTACAGGTCCTTGTGAGAAGATTTTGAAGAGGTTCTGGTGAAATTCTCTAGGTGTTGTTGCATGATCTCGTACAGGTGAATCTCAGAAGATTGAGATCCTGTTACAATCCTCCTGAAGAAGTCCTTGCATTCAGATTTTGAAGATGTTCTGCATTGGTGCTTGTATGAAATGTATTCTGGGATGCTCATAGGAAGTTCTTGTCTGAAAATCTTTTGACGATCTTTTGAAGTTCTCCCAAATGTCCTGGTATGAGGTTCTGGTATTAGGTCCTGATGATAGACATAGCAATGCTTCTTGTGCCAAAAGAAGTTCCTGCTGCTGCAGTTACGATCAATTCACACCTGGTCTGTTTGCTGTTCCATAGCTACTGTTGCTTGTATCTGCTACATTCACTTCCTACCCCCCAAACTGTTTGGGGTCTCTTGCCGGTGTAATTTGATGGGTCAACTGAGAGTCAAGGGAAATTTGTTTAGACGATTGCATTTAGAATTGTTTTTGAATGCCCCAATATTCTGATTTTGCGGCTGCACTGAGGGGTTGGGAATTTGGTACCAAGTGTCGCTCCGCTGCCGAGGAGTTGATGTGCCAAGCACACGACAAGGTCATTGTGGATGCCAATGGGGACATACTCACGAAAGAGCAGAGTGGATCCTTGGCATCAACAAAAACAGGTGATGAACTCCCGCATGTCCAGCAAACTAAGTTGGTTAACATAATTTCACTATGGTTTATGATATAATACTTCTATCAAACAATTTAGTAAGGGTTAAAAACCAACTTATGACTTGGGGGGTCCACATTGGTAGGTGATATATGTCATGTGTGTCATATGTGTCAAAACATTGGTAAGTTGCCCGGTTAGGATTGGGAATGGGAAGAGTAAATCCAGGTTCATGGGGGTTCATATGCCAAGTATGGTTGGAGGGGTTTAGCAATTCTAATGGCGTGGTTGCGTCAAGAAGGGAGCCGTATGAGCTATGCAAGTACCACAATTCCAATGGCCTCTCTTCACCTGGCCTGGCGCGTCAGGGAAATCTCTGAACACAAGGGATACAAAACCAAGAAACAGTGAGCGTTTCAACAACCAACTGAGATATCACCAATGAATGATGGGGAACATAGCATACATATATATAATCATAGATCAAACGTTGGCTCGGATACAGCAGTAAACAACGTTTGTGAGTGCGGGGGCTATGTTTGGGTATGCGGCCATTTGAGCAGTGTTCAAAACCCCCGCTGGTTGATGATTAGAGGGGGTTATATTATACTATACTATCCAGTATATAGATACAGATTACATCAGATTACATATGATATATATATATATATATACAATTATATAATATATATATATATCATATTAGCATAATCCAGTATGGCAGTATGGGACATCCTTTTAACCAACCCGCATCAAGGGACCACGTTTCAGGTTTTGAAAACTGCTCATTTGGTCCATTTGGATCGGACAAAATTAGGTCATATCGAAGGACCTGGACCCACGACTCTTCACAAAGACGGGCACGACAGTGGCCCTGTGTCCCAGCCAAGCAGCCAAGCAGGGACAATTCGGCCGACCATCAGAGTTTGCAGACCTTTCTTTTTGGTTCATGGCTGCCATGCCCTGAACGCTCCCCAGAAACTGCCATTCTGCCAAAACGTTCATGGCTAGATGAAGTGGCAAATGCGGCTAAAGGGTTCCGTTGGTGGCTGATGAGAGGCTGAGAAGTTCTTCCAATCTGCCGGTGCACAAGCAGAGGGTGAGAAGACTGTAGGGAAGTCCGAGGATATCAAAGTTTGAGCCATACACTGACTAGTCGTCTATGATCTATCTTAGTACTGTCATATGTTCAACGTTATGTAGTTTTCGCTTGTGATGCAAAATGACTACAGCTCAAATGACTGACATACTGTAATGTCAACCTTGGATTAATACACCTCTAGACTGTTTAATTTGGGGAGGTACCATCTGGGGAGTACCACCCAAAAAAAACACGGTTTATTAATCCAGGGTTGACATTATGAAACTGTTTTACACATTTATTTGCCAAACAAGCGGGCGGTTCAAAAAATAAGAACTCAGAGCTCTAGGCAAACCATCGAATACGGTTGTGGGTGTTGGGACCGACCCCAGTTTACCAATCATGAGTAGCGTTTTACCATGGTTTACCTTATCTGGTTGGTGGTTTGGAAGATGAATTTTATGACTTTCCATCTATTGGGAATGTCATCATCCCAACTGACTTTCACATTTTTCAGAGGGGTAGGTATACCACCAACCAGTTATTTTGTGATCAAAAACTGTTAGTGCTAAGTCCACCGTTGATCCATGGTGGTGAATTTGCTAAGTTTGAAGCACCGAAAAACATACCAAATTCTTCCACTTATATCAACACCATAAACGGGTCTTTCTGAAATAGGGCTAGCCCAGGTCACCATTGGTTTCCCCTGGGGGATCGTCCAATATTGTGGATGATGTGGTGAAATCCTGATTTTTTCCCAGACATTTCCTCAGAGAAGTTTAAACTTTTGAACATTACAATATGGAGGTTTCCTAAAATGGGGCTACATAAAAATTAGCATCCCATTTTTTTTCACCGTTTTAGTATTGAAACAGCCATGGTGACTTGGGGAATCCCCCATTTCAAGAAGCCAAGGTGCCGCGCTGTCGGTGATGAGAGACAACTGCTTCCTCCGCTTGGACATTCACAAGTGCTCCTCAACTCGTTTTTTGCTGGGGATGCAAGCGGTCAAGGCCAAAGCACCAAAACCCATGTTGGGAGATGCCACTGATGATCAATTTCTGTTTGTCCAGCCCTTGACCCTTTGAGTTTGGTGGGGTGGAGTTCCAGTTCGAAGTGGATCGCCATAGTCATGAGAGTTTCCAACTTATGGGGCTTAAATGGGCTTAACAAAAACTAAAGCTTATAGTTCAGATATCTATGATGCACCACTATTAACCCATTCTTAAGCCATCTTAAGCCATCACCATTCACCAGGATATACCAGGATATTCCACCACTATTAACCCATTATATACCCATTGTTAAGCCATTCTATCACCGGCCAAAGCTGGCACCTCCACGGCGCCTTAAAACGCCAAGGTTTCGATGGAATTGAGCAGCTGGCCACGCGCGCGGGGTTGGACGAGACGCTCTGTGGGATGAGCTCATGGGAAAACGAGGCCCGAAGAATGAGGGATGTTAGAAATTATAGAGAAATATGATATATATATATAATTATATATATATACATATTATATGTATATATATATGATATGATTATATGATGGGATTTTAATATATTCCAATAATTGTTAAGACAATTAGAAGCATCAATAGGGACTCAACAAACAATATTTGGGATGAAAATACCACTATTGTACGGTCCGAAATATGTGATTTCATCCCCTACATCCACTATGGTTTCTGGGAGGTATTTAATATTAGGAGGCCGGTCTCCAGTAGACTAACATAACATTCAGATATTTAAAATCCAATCCATGGTTTCTCACAAAAATGGTCGATTTGCCAATTTCCATGTGACATTTTGCTGGAGGAGAACCCCTTCAAACAACCAATTGACATCATTGGGTAATATTGGGTGGGCCAATGGATGTTGGAGTGGATGATGATCGACTCAAATGACTACAGATAGATGGGTTAAAACCTCTACCTCATGAATACGGGATAAACATCCAATGTACATTCAGATGTATAAATGTTGTACACAGTATATATATATATATTATTATATATAGTATAGATTTTAGATGGATAGGATAGGATAGGATAGGGTAGGACAGGACAGGACAGGACAGGACATGACAATAGATGGATAGATAGATAGATGGATCGATAGATGGATAGATGGATAGATGGATGGATAGATAGATAGAACATAAGAGCTAACTGACATTTGCAAAAGAACTCTGTTCTTTTTTTCCAGGATTTACCATACCCAGCTGCCACGGACCACAGGTGGTCTCCTTCGGTCGATTGAAGATGCTGAGACCTGGCCATGAGTAAATGATGCTCTATGTACACCGGAAAGCTACACTTAAATGGAAGTTTTACCCTAGAAAAGTAGAGACATATATATATAACTGTATATATATATATATATACATAGTTGTCCCTTAAAATGAGAGTATACACTGGACTCCCCAAAGTTCGGCCACCGCAAACATTGCCAAATCGTCGGCAGATCATCTTCCAGACCCAATTGTTCAGGTGTTCATGTTGAAAAATAAGGGGAGTCTTGGACCCCCAGGTGGTTTCCACATATATAATCATATATATATATATACCATGATGCATATCAGGAGATGAACAAAACAATCACATACCCAATTCCACGCTTCAGAAGATATTGGGATCCATGGAGCATATGTGGAAAGCGTCCCAAAGATCAGATTCAGAAATTATCACAATTTGCTTGGGATTTGTTGAGTTTAGATACAGTAGCCCCGTCTTTTGTCAAACTTTGGTGAATGTTGATGGTTTGGCTGGGTGAAGTTTTTGCTCAAGGTATGTTTATCTTTTTTGTAGTTCCCACACATGGATTTCCCCTGCAGTCAGAAGCGTAGAAACCATGCGCAAGGCAGAATTGTTCGGTTTGTTCGAACCTAGGGTACCTCAAAATCACATGGCTGAACAAGATTGTTTTCTCCATTTTTTGATGGCCATATTTTACTATTTGCCATTTGTGGATGGATCAGCACCTATTAATCTCTGTTGAAACCATACTTTATGTGGATGACCATCCATTTATATACATTCATAAATTGCAGTTTTTTTGATGTGAAACCAGGGCTTCATTTGGATCATCTTGGTGTTGGCCCACAGGCCCATATCCTCAACCAGCGCTCTCCCAAGGACCAAAGTAGAGGCATTGATCTCGGTGGTGCAGGCTGCCAAAATTCTGCTGCTTTCTGGGTGCTGTGACCTAGCCATATTGGACCCAAACCAGCAAACCAATGGTACTTAAAGCAACAGATAATGGGTATGGATCGATGCCTATTCTTATCATATCTTTGGGGATGAACATGCATCAAACGCTATGAACAAGAAAACAATTGCTGGAATGAATCTCATGGTTGTGAAGTCAACCAGTTCCACAACGTAAATCCAGTTCTTTGCGATGGATGACATCACTGGCCTGTGTGGAACATTGGATTCCAGGTGTGGCTACTTCTTGGTTTGGGATTTCATGAACGTTTCCTGAGGCTAGCTCTTAAGCATGTAAAACGATCTAAAACCATCCAACAGCCCAAATTTTCCTTGTGGTGTTTGTGTGCTGAGCTGCCTTCAGCTTTAGGTCTCGGCCTAAGACAAATGACACAATTGAGTCCTAGGTGGCCAGCACTGATCATTTTGAGCTGGGCCATGTTGCGCCCAATTCTGACAGCTAAGCGCGGGGCAGCTGCGCCAGGATGCCATGTGCAAAACGCTCCGGAGCCAACTCGCCAGAGCGACGATGCATCTTGCTGGCGCTGTGTTCGGTGGTTTACCCATGAAAAATGGTGATTTTCCAGTTCGCTACATTAGTTTTCCATAGTTTACCAGAGGGTATAGCAACCCCAAATGAGATCGAAAATTAAGATCCTGTGGGGATTACTACACTATACTATACTTGGATGACGATCATTTTGTTTGGGCACAGTAGCTGGTCGATGATGGGATCTCCCAGCTGGCCTAGCTCCTGAATCACCCTTGTGATTAGTCGTCAGTCATTTCCACAGTCCTGGTGTTATCCAAACATGATAGATATTGACAGATCAGTTAGCCATTCAATTATATCATTCCATATCATTAGTGTTGGTGTTGGTTCAACATATCATTTCTATATCCATATCATTAGCCAATATTAGCCATATACCACACCTATTTTTCTTGGTGTTGCTGGTTGCTTCAACCCCCCGTTTTCCCTCTTCGAACGTTGACGGTGCCGCCTCGCCGACTCAGCGGCTCAGGCACCGCGAGACGCGCCGCGAGGACGGCAGCGGAAGCAGCGCCGTGACGTCGCGGGTGACGCAGGAAGGCTTCGATCGCTTGGAATGGGCGCAGGATACCAGGCGCCATGGCGATGGCAGTTTTGTCAGTTATAGGATTTTCCATTATAAACCATCCATTATGGGGTACCCCCATTTCTAGGTCAATCTTGGATGAGTAGTTTATTCCTTTAATATTTTGGTATGGGATTATCTACTGACCAGCTAAGTATTTAATATTTGGCAGGGTATCTAAGATTGGCAATGTCGAAAAGTATGAATTCCTACAAGGATTCATGTAGTCTGAAATGCAGCATGGAACCCCAACAAATGGGGTTGTGGAGCGTAAATATCCCATTTAATTAGGCTTAATGTGGCCATGTTAGGAGTTCCATGTCTGATTTCAGAGATCTACTGCGTCTGTTCAACATTTGCCTTTTCAAAATCAGCAAAATATATCAAACTGTCATAAACAAATCCCAGGTTCCCAGGTTCCCAGCGATATGCTCCCACCAGCTCCGCAACGACAGTTCCGCAACGCAGGTTTTGCGTCCAGTCGGTTCTGCTCTGTGAACAAATCTACTGGTGCAAAGCGGTGGAACAAGCCTTGATGACGGGGGACACTTGGCAGCCGAGACACCGTTCTGCGACGAAAATTGGGCCTCAAAATAGGGTGACAAAAGGCCCAGGGGATTGTCATCCCATTTCACACTGAACAACATTTATTTTTCAGCAATTTTAGACATGTTTAAACTTTTAAACACAATTGTGGGAACATGCATCATTTTCAGACAAGCCCGTGTAGAGTTTTCAAGGACAGCGAGTTTCAGGGATGGTTACTCATCTGATGCTGATGAAAAAATGAACTAATTTTCAAAGATGAGATTTGCGCAACTTGTTTACTGGCTGTGTCTTAGCATGTGGTATACACGGTATACCGGTATAGCTCAAAATTTGCAATTTTCATTTGAAGAATGACCAGAAACAATGGGACTTGTGTGGTACATGTTTTTCAGACAAACCATATGTTAAACCAATTTTGAGTCCAACAAATGTCATCCCAAAATTTCCTGCTGATGGATCTGTCCAATCTGAATCTAGTACCTTAGGAACATGGAACCTCCAGAAATGAAGCAGACTTTCCTCAACTTTCCTCATGGAAATGGACAAGATATGACAAGATATGCCAAGATATTGAATTCCATGATAGCTTTGTCAGAGGTACATGAAGGTCTAGGTACTTGGTTTCCCCAGATAGTTAGACTCCGTGCCATGAATTCAATGGGCTGCTCAACCTCGGTTCCGATCTGCTTTTTGAGGACCACGCAGAACGAGAACTGCGGAACATGCGGCATGCTGAGGCGGCCAAAATCAAATCCAATCCAGTGATTTTTCATGATGTGTCACCTATGAAAAGTGAATTATAGCATTTTTTTGTGGCATACCATGGTTTACCCTATTTCGGGATATAGGTGTCATGAATTTCACATAGTCGGGATCACCGTCTGAATTTGTCTGCTGACCCTCAGCAGGCAGGTCATTTGATGAGGCTGTGCCTTTTTCGCAAATGATGCCAGGGGGTACCCGGAGCTTTGGGGGTCAAGAATATGGGTCAACATGGGTCAACAATATTCAATGGCTATTCCGAACGAATGGGACGGTGTTCACTGGCAGAGAGGATGGAAGGTGTCTCATCCAAATCCATTTATATAATATATCGATGAGTTTTCTTTTGACAAAAATCAGGAATTCATCACCAGCTCGGTTTCCAGGTGGTAAAAAAGTTTAACTCCCATTGTTCTTCCTCTGGGTTTCATGTGGGATAGTCTGACCATTCCGAACCCCCCATTCAAACAGATTATCATCATGTTCCCCATTATAAAGAGCCATTTTATCCCAAGCATGGGCAGCACGCAGCTTGTTTAGAGAAATCCATATGATATTGTTGTTATTATTTAACGTATTTGGGTACAAATCCACTACCTTCATGATTGTATAATCCCCAATTTCTCATACGCTCCATGTACATATTATATATGATTTATTCGCATACATTGGGCATTTCTGTTGATATTTTTTGGAAATAAATATACTTGGAGCATTCGTTTGGGGGTACAGGGTGGTACCCTCCCAGTTATGTTTGTGGCTTTATCATAACCACATAACTAGCTCGATCTAGTTCGAACTAACCCGCATAAACCCTAGTTATTGGAGTTACAAACCAACTTGGTTAACTATGTGTCGCCAAAATCCATCCTTCTGTGGTTAAATCATTTAAATCCCATTCAATCCCAATTTTTGTTGGTAAAAAAAACATCATCCTTTTTGGTTTTGCCCATGGTATTCCCCATTTTTGCTCGACGTTTGCTGCTGATCCAAGCGGCTGAGGCTGGACGTGTTGAAGGGCGATGAACTTCCGCTGCAGCGCTTGCGGCTCGAGCGTCTGGCTTTGCGACTTGGACAGCTTGAACTTGGGGGAACTCAGATTTTGGAGGATATTATACCCATTATTATAACAAAGGTATAACAACTGATTCTTAACAGATGGTATATCCTCCAAAATCAGATTATAACAACTTTGGTTAACCAATTATTATACCCTATTATACAACAAAGTTATTAGACCTATCCAAGCTATAAACTTCGTTCTGGGTAAATTGTACTATAACAACCTCACTGCGACCGAAGCCTGGATTTTTTTTTAGCTTCAGAGTGTGAGGTTTTCTCTCTGAAAATCTTTGCTCTGAAGTGGATTCTGAATCCTTGGCCTACAGTGGCTGCTGCGAACATCATGAACAACACTCCTTTCAGTGTCACAGATCGTGCTCCCCAGAAGACCGTCACCAATGACATTGCAGCAAATGCAGAGGTGCAGGCATTGATAGACAGTTGCAATACCAATGCTTTGCTTATCAAGAAATTGCTGCCTCTTGCTTTGATAGTTGGTGAGATCGATTTCAATACTGCCAGTTACAACTTGGAAGGCCACATGCGCATGTTTGCTGGTTTGAAGTCAGCATTGGTATTGGGCATGACTTGCATAGTGAGGTCACTCATCTTTGTCCTTGGAATGTTCCGGAGCGTTGCAAATGTTGACTTTGTCACCATCAGTCGACAAGACTATGATGCAAAGATGACTGATGCAGCTTTCAGTGTATCAGCCTATTCTTGGCGAGAATGTGTTGTTGCTGCACTTGAAAGATCAAATTGGATTGTATTATTCCTTGCTGGAGCAACAATGAGGACTTTGAACTACCTCAAAACCAATCATTGTTCTTGCGGTGAAGTATTACCTACACCCCAAATGCAGGCATTTGCAGCTATCATGGGCATGATTCAACGACCTGCAAACATCAATGCTCAGAACTACGCAGCAATGGTGACATATGTGTTCTACCATGCATATCATGCTCTTGATTACCAGAGGGTAAGCATTGGTCAATTATTTTTCAGCGACATTGTCACAAGTTCGATTAGATACATTTAGTTGGGACGTTTACGCACGTATTCCATTTGGTACGCCGTCTCAACAGGGATACATTTAGTATACGATAGCCATATTTGGAAAAGATCATGGCCCCAATGCACCAGCCGGTGGGATGACCACAGATGACCATGAGCCACTATATCTGGTTGGTGGTGACTGGAACATGACTTTTATGACTTTCCAATACTTTCCATATTAATTAATTGGGAATTTCATAATCCCAACTGACGAACTCCATCATTTTTCGGAGGGGTAGGTATACCACCAACCAGTTATTGACTATATACACGCACTATCTCTATCTTTTTTCTACCATGGCACATGTGGGGTTAGTTGCCAATAAATATGCGGGCTTCGGGCTTGACAGGTTTACCAAGAAGTGGAAGTTGACCCAACGGAAATTCTGATAGAATGAATGACCGGGAGTGCTTAGGCTTAGGGCCTTAAGGGCCTTAGGGTTTCCCTGATCCTGGAAGTTCGAAGCATCACCAGGGAATGGTCATCACCACAGGCGCTACTGTATGGTAGATATTTACCTTGGTTCAAACACTGGAAATCAACATATCCATACATATCCAACATATCGAATCTTTGGTCAACCTATGTCAACCTATAAGGTCTGGCTCACGAGTGCCCCTAGTTTGTAGGCTCCGTGATTTCTCACCTTAGCGGGCTCGTTCCTCCCGCCCGCGGGTGCTGCGCAATTGTGCTGCGCGGTGCCTTTCGCTTCTTGCGCTGTGGTGGCGTGCCCTGGCTTGCATTGTGCTCTGTCTGGTCGGCTGGACCGGACATCACCTTTTGCGGCGGCTGGTGCCACTTTATGAAAGTGGTCCTCTTTGCGATCCTCTTCTCGTTTGACCTCGTTGGCAACTATAACTCCTACAAGGAGGAGAAGGCTACGAAGGTTGAGGGCCCTTGCGCGACAAAAGTGGCATTTGCACAAGACTGGACACAAGTCGCTCTCGGTCAAAGAACTCAGGCAACTGATCCAAACTCTTGGTGCGCATCACTCGCAAGATCATCAATTTCTACGCTCTATCAACAGAGCGATGACGAATGTCCCATGGTTTTGCCAATGTGGCAGAAAGAATCGAAAGAATGCTTGGTACTGTGGGGATTGCCAAGCTTCATGGACATTTGGGACGCCGGACTATGGACAACAACAGGTACGTCCACAGTCTCCACGCAGGCAGCAGAGTACACAGGCTTATTCTCAGTGGCAATGGCCTCAAGAACCCTGGACAGGAAATGCTGGTGCTGCTCATCAAGGACGAGCACAAAGTCCCCGACAGAACGCAGGTGGGCCTCGACGCAAGTCGCGCAAAGGCAAAAAAGCAGCGCAGCAAACTTTGCAGCAAGCTGCGCCACCTTTTGTTCAGCAGCCTCCATTGCCACCGCCTACAACGCCACCTCCGGCAATGGGCTCAGCGAAGGCTCCTTCAGCCCCGACTATGACTCCAGGGGTTCCTGCAACATCAGCGGCTTCCACCATTGCGCCACCTCCGGAGGAGATTGTCAAATACAGGGCATTGGTGCAAAAGTTGCAGAAGCATCAAGATCAAGGTGTCGAGCTCCCGGACGACATTCAGGTCGACCTCAAGGATGCAATCGCCAAGGTAGCCAAGCACAACAAGAAAACGATGCACCAAGCGGTCAACGCTATGGACAATGCACGACAGGACTACGACAAGGCAGTGCAAGCAAGAGCACAGTTGCACTCGCAATGGAGGTCCTTTCTTGCAGACAGTCTGAAGCTGTGGCAGGGACATACTGCCAGTTTCCAGACACAGGAAGCCCAGTTGACCGAGAAGATCCAGCAGGCAAAAGAGGCCTTTGTGGTCGCCAGGGACATCATGAACGCCAGCAAGATCGAGGCGGCAAGCATGGTGCCTGTGGAGGAGACCAACAAGACTGTCGAGGTCTCGGACGAGGAAGAGCTGAAAGACGTTCCGATGGCGGCTGCGCAAAGGATCGCCACGGGCTTGACCAGTTTGGTCGAGACAATGTCGCAGTTGCAAGCTCAGACAGACGAGCTCGTGCAGGAGGAACAGAGGGCCAAGAGGCCTCGTGTCAACAGCTCCACACCAGCAGATCGCACCGAAGAGTTGGCCGATGGAATTACGTCATCGCTGCCATCTTTTGGTGGGCCCGGTGGACAGTGACTGATACGCACTGCCACCTAGGGCATGTGACCCTTCCGGCCAACGAAAATGGTGCGGATTATATTGTGCAGAAATGGAACCACTCCATTATGAATGAGGGCTTTTTCATCTCGGAGTGGAAAGCAATTGAATTGGCACACACGCTTGCTTTCAAGCTGTGTAGCTCGCGGCCTGGCAATCTTGCACCTTCTGATTCAGAAGTTGTACGTTCCTCTCGGCGTCTGAAACCTCACAAGGTCAAGTTCAACGACTTGGTTGAGGTCTGCATTGGGCCAAATATGCAGCGATTGGTCTTCCCTCATCATGCCTTTTTTGATTGGCCTGACAAGCCTTGGCATTTGGTGGATGAAAAAACTGTCCAGACGCCTGAGATTTTGAAAATGATTGCTAGAAGGCCGCAGAATCCTACTACTTGGTCACCTTCTACGTGGACTCAGTCTTCTGGTGATGCCAGTTCTGGTCCTGTTCCCTTGGTGAGATGTAGCATTATGGATGAATATCTCAATTTTCCACAATTGCCTCACAGTCCTGCGGAAGATCCTCATGGAAGTCCTGTGGACAATCGTGGTCCACCTGAGCGAGCACCGGACTTCACTGATAACATCCTCGCTGCACTGGATCCCTCGTGGTCATCCTCATCAGCCATCATGCTCAGCGGCATACTTGTGCGTACTTGGCACATTCATCACGAAGCACGACTTCGCAGCGATGAATCGAGACTGGTTCGGCTCCCTCCTGACCGCACCATGTGGATTGAGTTGCTCACTGAGGCATGGGCCGATACGCTTGATGTTATGATGCCAATTGCATTTACTCTTCCGAGCCCTATGCCAACACGAGGACCTTCAGATCAGCTTATTGCATTGGATGTTATTCTTGCGCAAGGACTTCATGTACCAAGGTTCTCTGGCCTCGTGACGGTGCAGTACATTGATGACATCGATGGTTTGGGTAGCAATACTATTGCGGCCTCATTTCCAGATCTGGTCAGTGCATACCATGTGCTCGAAGCTGGCCAAGTCTTATCTGTGTGTCATGGACCTCATGGGCGCTCTTGTCATGTTCTACATGGTTGGCAATTGCTACATCTTGACACACACGCCGCTCATCGCATGCGACCTGGTCATTCTTTCACTGTTCAAGTTCCCAATGACCCAAATCTTGGCAGTGATGCTGTACGTTCAGATGAACCGGCAAGAAGTAGCGTTGCTGCCCATGGCTTGACTGGCGGTGACCAAGAAGAATACTTCGACACAGGGTTGCAACATGAAGATCGCGACCGTCAGGGTGATGATCCATCTCACACTCCGACATCACCTGACTTGGACATGTCGGATGGCCCGCTTTTCAATTGTCATTTTTATCGTCTACGACATCCTCCTCTACATATGTTCATGCGTAATGCAGCAGGAGTGCCAATGCTAGTTGAGCTTGCCAGAAACCTGGGAGTAGTTCCAGCTAGCCTACTCCAGGCTCATACCATCAGAGCTCCTATGGTTGGTGATTGTCGTGATGACTTTTCCTTCATCATCCAGTCGGTGACGGATCTACCTTCGGCTTCGTCAGACGCACTGGTAATCATCGACGTGGAGGTGCACTTCCATGTCACTGCCAGTGGTGTGCACCCGCTTCCAGCGGCAACACGACGTGTCCATCGAGTGCCTCGGCACCTGGCTCGTGAAGGTGTACTACACTATGCTGGAGTACGGCAGTATTGCTTGAGACAACGCAATGCCTGCCTTGTTGAGCTCAATGGGCAGCCTTGGCCGGTTCGTGATCCCGCCTCCAAACAAATGCTTCATGGTAGTTACCTGCGAGTGACAGTTCCACCGCCAGATGGTGAGATGAACACGCTGCAAGCAATTCATGCGGCAGACAATCCAGCACTGCAGGTTCAGCGGGATACTTTTCGTCCTGCTGCAGCACTTCATCCTGCTCCAGCGCCAGTCCCAGATGTATCATCAGCGCATACTTCACCAAGTCCTCCGCAAGGTGATCTACCTACGCCTCAAGATGATCGCTGGTTTGATCATCTAGCTGAAGAGTTTGCGGCTGAAGCGCTTGTTGAGTTTGAGGAAGAGGGACCCATCCTGTATGTTTGGACTTGGTTCATTCATCATGACACGCACCCTTTCTGCGTGGAACCTCGCATTGTTAAGCTGGACTCATTTCAACATCTTTGGAGACAGGACCTTTTGACTCCATGGCGATCGCTTCTGCAACCTCACGATCCCCTTCAGATTCTGATTGTTGGACCGCGTCCTCTTCATGCTACGACCACCATTGACACGGTGCATGTGATGATTGAGCAAAGACCACATGAAGGACGAGCCGCAGCTGTGATCTCCACACTTTTTCATGGTGAACATGAGGACAGAATTTTGCAATCAGCATACTCTGTACAAAGGTGGCTGTGCACAGAGGATATCATCGACTTGTTGCGTATCAACCACATTTGTGAAGTTCAAAGATGCGATGCGCTTTCTGGCGTAGCTCATTTTCAACATCACATTCGACATGATGTTCGAGATGCCATTGGTATTGAGATGCACGTCAAGACACCCCGGTGTCAAGGTGATCAAAGGGCCGCTAGTTCCTCTGAACCCTTCGTACCACGACGGCTTCTACCTTCGACTGCGGCTTCATTTCTACAGGTTGGACGTGTGACTTCAAGATCCACTTCGACTACACATGAGCCTCTTCAAGGGGATGATGACCATGTGCAGCCAATGGATAAAGTCGATGGTGATTTTCAGCAATGTCGTACTGACATGCAGCACATTGCAGCACGCAATGAGCAAATTCCAGCTTTACCGACGGATCAGCCTCATTTTGTGCATGATCTTCACGCTCTTTTGCGAGAACAACAAGTTCACATTGATGGCGAAACAAATGACCTGAGTGTGACCACTTGGTACTCTGATCATGAAAGACGACCGCATAGTGGACTTGGACGTGATGTTCGCTTGAGTCATGATGTTACTCGGTGGTATCATGATTTGGTTATGATTTGGGATGATTGGGTGGATCCCTTTGCTACACTTCATGGTGTCATTGTTCACCCTCGTCCCAGTGATGGGCAAGTTGAAGTACATGCTCACATTGTCCTTCTTCAACATGTACAAGCCAACATGTGCTCTGTCATTGTTGCGATTGTTGACAGCTTGGATGATCCTTAGCATCCACGGATGCTTTGTCTGACGGTGCCTCGCATTCTGTCACACACTGTGCTTTGTGGCTACATTGACTTGGATGGCATTTGTGGTACAACGGCCAGATGTCGTACTTTGCTGGGTGATCGTGACTTGACTGATCTGCAACAATTTGAAGTCGAGAATGGCATGCATCTGGTTTTTCACATCCTTCGTGAAGGAGTCGTTTTGCCTACACCGGTTGATTCTTCGGTGATTCATGCAAACAGTGACGAACAGGATGACGCGCCTCTTGCTCTACTTCAAACGTCAGCGCGAAGACAAGTTCTCCAGCTCGACTCCTGCATTGCACCACCACGCTGCACCTTCGTTGAGTGCCAACAGGTTTTGTTTCTCCGTGAACAGCTTTGCAGTGGTATCAACATTCAACCTGCCTTTGATGTTCACGCCATTTGGTGGCATGCTTCTACGTGGTCGAAGCTGGCTTGGATGCCTGTTTGGTCGACAGAACGTGCTCAAGGCTTGACATTCTACACAGATGGCTCCAACTGGAGGTCTCAGAATCGTGCTGCAGCTGGTGTCTTCTTGATTGTTCATACTGATGAAGGCATGCGGTTCGGAGGATTTTTGACGACACCCTGCTTGACGCCGTGCACAGCGCCTCGTGCAGAAGCGACTGCCTTGATCTTGGCAGCATTATGGATTGCACAGGTTGCTCGATGTCATCATGATGCCATGCCATGGTTTGAGATTGCATATGACTGTGAGCACACTGCGAATATTGCACGAGCCACCCAAACCGCTCATGGTAATTCAGACATCCATGTGGTGATGAGATCGTTGGTGCAATGGCTTGAAATTATCACATCCACTCAAATACATTGGACTCACCACAGAAGCCATCAAGGTGATCCATGGAATGAAGCGGCGGACACCATTTGTCGACATGCCCTTGAACATGGACGATACACACTCTCTCTTGATGATTGGTTTGCAATGTGTACATTTCAAGGGAGCAATCTTTGTCCAATCCAATGGGTCTGGTTAGCTGAAAAATCTTTGCGTTTCCATGTCGATGCCCCAACATTGATTGGCACGAAATGGCGCTTTGACGTAAGTAGCCCGTTTGCATCCATGCCTCAAGCTGATGAACATCCTGTGGTTTTGCGCAAACGACAGCCTCCACTGTAGAGTGCTCCTCCACAATCCTTTCGGCTGCGGGTTGCGACTGCCAATGTTTTGACACTTTCACCAGGTCTTGAGCATGGCTCCACAATATTGGGTGCACGAGCAGAAGGACTTGCTTCTCAATTCCTCACTGCTGGAATACAAATCATTGGCCTTCAAGAAACCCGAGCGCGCATGCAAGGTCATTCGACCTTTGACTCTTTTCATGTGCTTTCAGGTCCAGCAACCCAAAAAGGACAAGGTGGAGTTCAGTTATGGATGCGTCAGTCAATTTGGACCTCTTCGGGCCACATCAAAGTTGAAATTTCTGACCTTCGAATTTTGCACGCTACCTCTCGGCGTCTTATTGTCCGATGGTCCTATCCCGGTTGTCGACTCCTTTTTGCTGTGCTTCATGCGCCTTCTGATGACAATGAGGAAAGTCTGCAATCCTGTTGGGCGGCCACCACGAAAGCCATTCCAGAAGCATACCGGCACTGGAAAATTATCGTTCTGACTGATGCCAATAGCCGGATTGGCAGCCATACTTCAGCTGCGATTGGGCCGCATCAAGCAGAGAATGAGAATATCAAGGGTAACTGCTTTCATGGATGGCTTCAGGAACATGGACTTTTTGTTCCCCAGACTTTCGCTGAATGTCATGCAGGACATGGTGTCACGTGGACTCACCCCACTGGTACTTCAGCACGACTGGACTTCATCGCAGTATCCGACGACATTGACCTTGCTGCGGTGTCTTCATGGGTAAGCTCAGATGTCGATCTCACGCTTCACCGACGTGATCATGCATGTGTTTGTGCTGACATTAGTCTAGCATTCCATCTTGTTGACAAACGCCCTCGAGATGCACGTTGGCAAAAGGCACCTTCTACAAGCTTGGATGTGTATTGGGCACTTGATGTGCATACTCATGCGGCTCGTCTACAACAGTGGATGCATGGGTGGAATCCCCAGCGTCGCCATTGGCGCAAGCGGCACATGAGTGAAACCACAAAGAGACTTATTGATGCAAAACGTTTCCATTGGAAGAGGCTTCAGACCATTGGACAGCATCAGAAACGAAGTCTGCTGCGTCAGCTTTTTGCTGCATGGCGCCACCCATGCACTGAAGTGCCCCATTGTCATTCTTGGCTGAAAGAATGCGATATGGCAGTTGCATGGCATCAAGGAAGCTTTGCAGTCCTAGCTCCGCTTGTGGTCCAGGCTGTTCGCGAGGACGACCGGGCCTTTTACGAGAACCTTGCCATGCGTGCAGGAGAAGAGTCGACCAAAGGCTGTCAAGTGCTCTGGAAAACTATTCAACCTCTGCTTCCACGATGGCGAAGTAAGAGACGTGTCAATCTGAGAGCTTGTGGCCCATCTTTGGAAGAGCAATTTGATCATTTCGATCAGTTAGAGGCAGGGCATTGTCTGGAGTATGAGACCCTCTTGCAACAGTGTCATGCCGCGCAGAAGGAAGATGCTGATGACATTCCAGTGCAGATTCAGCTTGAGGCCCTTCCCTCTCGCACCGATATCGAAGTGCTAGGATGTCGCATCAAAACAACCCGAGCCCCGGGCTTGGATTCTGTTGCACCCCCTGTCTTACAACAGACGTGCCAGCAGCATTCCAACTTGCTCCATCAGTTCATCCTCAAGGTATGGATTTTGGGTGCCGAACCCTTACAAGGTAAGGGCGGTCTGATTCATGCAATTGCGAAGAAGCAGGTGAGCAGCCGTATCGAGCACATGAGAGGCATCACTCTGATTGATGGTTTGGGAAAGCTGGTCCACTCATTTTTACGTGGACAATTCCTTCCTGCCCTTGAAGCTCTTCGGCAGCCTCTCCAGCTAGGAGGCTTTGCACGCAGATCGACACTGTTTGCAACTTTGTACGTGCGATCCATTACACAAATCGCTGCCTCGCAGTCTCTGTCCTCCGCAGTGCTTTTTGTGGACATCAAAAGCGCATTTCATTCCATGGTGAGACAGATCGCATTTGGCGGCGAAGGGACGCTACATCCTAAACTTCGTCAAGTGCTTATTGCTCGTGGTTTTGATCTGGATGCACTGTATGCTCGTGTGTGTAGTCCGATGGTTGCTGGCGAAGAACATCTTACTCCCACCACCACGACGCTACTTCGCGATGTTCACCGTCACACGTGGTATGCACTTGGAGCTGCGGAAGAGGTTCATCAAACTGAGCGTGGAAGTCGCCCTGGCAGCCCTCTTGCTGACATTGCCTTCAATACTCTCATGTCAAGTGTTCTTCAGGAACTTCAAGAACATTTCGATCAACACCCACCGCTGCAAGCTGCCTTTATGCAGCTCGGCATTCGTGCGTTGCCAGTGGCTTGGGTAGATGACCTTGCAGTTCCCTTGGTTTCGTTGACGGCTGATGGTCTCCTGCCTATTGCGCAATGGACCATACGCACAGTGGTTGATGTATGTGCATCTTTCGGTTTGGAGATCAATTTGAAGCCACACAAGACCGAGATTGTTCCTGCTTTTCGTGGACAAGGTGCTTCAGTTTGTCGCCGTCGGTCTCTGTTGGAGCAGTTTGCTCGAGTCCCAGTACCAGACTCAGATCAAAGTGTGAGAATTGTGCCCAGGTATGAGCACCTTGGCACTTCTTTCCAGGCGGATGGTGGCATTGAAGCTGAAGTACAACATCGTGTCAACAAGGCCTGTGTTGCATACCAACAAATCCACAGAGCAATTCTGAAGAATCGATACTTGGCTATCCCTACTAGATTGCGCTTGTTGGAGGCCCTTGTGTTGCCTGCTAAGACCACAAAATGAAGATATTTTCACTTTAGGCACTTAATGAAGATATTAGTAGTTATATGAACTTATCATAGAAGTGTTTTTTCTTTATTTTTACTTATTTTCACTTATTTTTCAATGTTTTTTTGATGATCAGAATTGATTATAGACGATGCATTTTTCTGTTATATATTTTTTGAAAATAGTTGTCGACCTTTTTGTTTCCTTTGGAATATTTTTTTCTTGCCTTTTTTCATTGTTTTTTTTCATTCTTTTCAGGCATCATCCTTTTAGAAATCACCCTTTTCAGGATTTATCCTTTTCAGGAATTATCCTTTTCAGGACTTATCCTTTCAGGATTTTTTTTATTCAGAATGAATCCTTTTCAGGAACTATCCTTAACAGGAATCTTTCTATTCAGATTGATTTCATTTTCAGGAACAATGCTTTTCAGGAGTTATCTTCTACAGGAAATGGTTCTTCTACAGGAATATGCGCGGCTGCGAGTGACACAAAGAATCTTGAAGTACATCTGTGGAGAAATCATTCAGAGGCAAAAGGAAAAAAACATATAAAGGATGCTTCTTGGAAAGAACAATTGCTCTTTTGATGTGTCTTCTTCAATTGTATACGACTGCCCAGAATGAGATCTTTCACAACATGAGGCTTCGGTTACTACTTCCAAACTACATAATTCAGGGATGAAGATGGATACCTAATTTGGAAAATATTCTATTATATTTTTTTGTTGGTAAAAGATTTAAAGCTAGCTGGCTTGCTTTTTGTTTTGAAAATGTATTTTCTATAATTGCTATTTATGTTTTATTGTTCATATTGTTCTACAATTTACTTTCTTTTGATTTCGCATACTTTGTTCATACGGTTTTTTTGCTGAGATTTTGGTGGTTGATTAATCGCAGGGAATCATTAATCCTAACTTGACATTATTATAAATACTTACTTATCCTTTTTTTTCTCTATAAATATTTCCTGAATTTTCTGAAATTTCTGAATTTTCTGAAATTTCTGGATTTTCTGAATTTTCTGAATTTTCTGAATTTTCTGAATTTCTGAAATTTCTGAATTTTCTGAATTTCTCTGAATTTTCTGAATTTTCTGAATTTTCTGAAATTTCTGAATTTTCTGAATTTTCTGAATTTTCTGAATTTTCTGAATTTTCTGAATTTTCTGAATTTTGAATTTTCTGAATTTTCTGAATTTTCTGAATTTTCTGAATTTCTGAAATTTCTGAATTTTCTGAATTTTCTGAATTTTCTGAATTTTCTGAATTTTGAATTTTCTGAATTTTCTGAATTTTCTGAATTTTCTGAATTTTCTGAATTTTCTGGGTTTCTGAATTTTCTGAATTTTCTGAATTGTTCCTTTTAATTTAAATTGTAAATTCTGAATTTTCTGAATTTTCTGGGTTTCTGAATTTTCTGAATTTTCTTTTTCTGAATTTTCTGAATTTTCTGGGTTTCTGAATTTTGTGAATTTTCTGAGTTTTCTGAATTTTCTGAAATTTTTGAATTTTCTGAATTTTCTGAAATTTCTGAATTTTCTGAATTTTCTGAATTTTCGGAAATGTCTGAAATTTCTGAGTTTTCTGAATTTTCTGATTTTTTCTGAATTTTCTGAATTTTCTAAATTTTCCTTTCCAGGAAGTATCCTGCAGAGAACTATTCCCTACAATTTTTTTCCTTTCCAGGAAGTATCCTGCAGAGAACTATTCCCTACAAAAGTTTTCCTTTCCAGGAAGTATCCTGCAGAGAACTATTCCCTACAAAAGTTTTCCTTTCCAGGAAGTATCCTGCAGAGAACTATTCCCTACAATTTTTTTCCTTTCCAGGAAGTATCCTGCAGAGAACTATTCCCTACAAATGTTTTCCTTTCCAGGAAGTATCCTGCAGAGAACTATTCCCTACAATTTTTTTCCTTTCCAGGAAGTATCCTGCAGAGAACTATTCCCTACAAATGTTTGCCTTTCCAGGAAGTATCCTGCAGAGAACTATTCCCTACAATTTTTTTCCTTTCCAGGAAGTATCCTGCAGAGAACTATTCCCTACACAATTTTTCCTTTCCAGGAAGTATCCTGCAGAGAACTATTCCCTACAAATTTTTTCCTTTCCAGGAAGTATCCTGCAGAGAACTATTCCCTACAATTTTTTTCCTTTCCAGGAAGTATCCTGCAGAGAACTATTCCCTACATTTTTTTTCCTTTCCAGGAAGTATCCTGCAGAGAACTATTCCCTACAATTTTTTTCCTTTCAGGAAGTATCCTGCAGAGAACTATTCCCCACACAATTTTTCCTTTTCAGGAAGTATCCTGCAGAGAAATTGTCCCTACATTTTTTTTCCTACCATTTTTTTTTCCAAATAGGCGCCTTCAGAGAATTGTTCTTTAGCAGCATATTCCTGTTCAGGAAGGTTTCGTCAGAAAAGTAGTGCTCTGAGACAATATTGTTTCGTCGAAAATCAACATTCCTGCGAATCTATCAAACACACATAAAAATCAAATTTCACTTCTTATCACTTCTTTTCGCTTATTTTGGCTTATTTTTGACTAATATTCTACTATATTTGCTTATATTTTCCTTATTATGTTATAAGTTCACCTAAAAAATTAGTGGAACTTATAACAAAATATTTTTGAAAAAACAATTTGAACAAGATATTAGAAGGATAATAGTAACTTATAGTATACTTATAAATTCATTAAGTGCCTAAAGTGCAAATATTTGCATTTTGTGGTCTCAGTGTGCTTCTGCACGGAGCTGGAAACTGGCCAGTTCTCACACCGGCCCAGATCCACAAGCTTCATTGTCCCTACATGCGCTGGATTAGAGCCATAGTAGGGAATGGATGCTGGACGGCCGACCAGTTGACCGACACACAACTTTTGCTTCGATGGCGGCTTCCGTCTATGGCATTGAGATTGGCAAAGCATCGTCTTCTATTTGCATTTCATTTGTTTGCAGACGCCCCAACGTTGGTCGTGGATGTTGTGACAGCGCTTGCAGATGAATCGCATTCTTGGCTTAGGGCTGTGCGCCAAGCCATCCAATGGGCGTGCTCAATGAATCCTGACTTTTTCATCGGTGATCCTCTTACTCTTTCACTTCCTGCGCTTGTGCAGTGGTTTGCGGATGAGCGTCTTACAGGGCCTCGACAAGTCCGTCGACTCTATCGGAGTGCGCTGCAACATGGAGCTGTTATTGGAGCAGCCTATGAAGCTCATCAATCCCTGCGGAGTCAGTTGCAGATTGGAGGAGTGACATTTCAGGAAGCCAGCATTGGTCAGCCTGACCAAGTGCATCAGCATGCGTGTCGTTGGTGTGCCAAAACTTTTCCTACTTTGAGAAGTTGGCAGAATCATTTATGGAGTGCTCATGGAGAACCTAGCGAGGAGAGACTCTTCATGACCTCTACTACATGCCCGGCTTGTTGGACATGCTGCTGGACAACCAATCGTCTCCAAATTCACTTGCGCAACAGTCGCCGCCATCGACATGGATGCTACGAGCGCCTGACCTGGTATCATGTACCTATGGAACATCTAGTTCCCATTGAGGACATTGATCCAGCAGAGCATCACGCACGACTTCCAGCTCTCGTCGTGCCACACGTGGTTTCCCAGACAGTCATGGCATGTGCGACAAGGGATGATGCCTTGCGACGATGGACGCAGGCATGCCATGATGAAGGGCTTGCTCTGCCCCCTGATGACATCAAATTGCAGCAGTATAAGATTGCTTTTGATGACGTGCTCTGCGACCATGATCTACTTGCCAGAGCTGATCCCGATGCTGTGCTCTGGCGACTTTCATGTTTGGTGGATGATGCTGAGTCAATTGACCTTGCCTCGGGTATAGGCGCATGGGCCCTTGCTATGTGGATGATGGACGAGCTCTATTATTCGCGGTTTCCCCACTTCAAGGTCGAGTTCTTTCAGCGCTGCTTTGGTGCAATTCGACAGTTTGTGCAGCTCTCTCCTATTGGGCATTTAGCATGTTGGCGTCGTAGGATGGACACGGCCTTTTTGGATGAGCTGCCACGTGCGGTCAGCACTCCAGATTCACAGGTCCATCATGGCCCGGGTGATCTTGAGCCGATTTTGAACCCGGTTTTGGTTCAGAAGGATTTGCTTGCGTGTGTCCTTCACCCGCTTCTTCATGTTCCTGCATGTCGTGGTATCCCGGCGGAAGAGTTTGAGGGGCGCAAAACCGTCTGGATCCTCCATCTCTTTAGTGGACGTCGACGTGTTGGTGATTGCCACTGGTGGCTTGAACACATTGGCCATTTGCTGTGGCCTGAGCTTCAAATGAAGATGATCTCCCTCGATACCGCTGTGCATCTTTCGCTTGGCAATCTTGCGAAAGGCTCCAATTTCGACAAGGTCAAGAAGATTGCGCAGTCTGGTCGGATCGCTGGCGTTCTTACTGGGCCCCCGTGTGAGACCTGGTCTGCGGCGAGACATCAGCAGACAGAGCAGTGCCTTGGTCCAAGACCTCTGCGCTCGGCAGAGCTTTCTTGGTGTTTGCCTCAGCGCACAGATAAAGAATTGACACAATGTGCTATTGGCACGGAGCTCTTGGTCAACTCCTTGACGGTTGAGACGGCTACAGTCCTCAATGGAGGTGCATCGATCATGGAACACCCGTGGGAGAATGGGGATGAGGACAAGGCATCTGTCTGGCGTACAGACATCCACCAGCAATGGGTGATGGCGCTGCCGAATGCACATCGACACTATGTGGAACAGTACCTCTTTGGCGCTGCTGGCGTGAAGCCGACATGTCTTCGAGCGCTGAATCTTGGTGAGCCGGCTTTGACTACAGCTGTCCTCCAGGAAGGCATGGAGCCATGGAGGGTTAAACCTTCCATTCAGCTGATTGGTAGAGATGCCTCGGGTCGCTACCGTACTGCGGCCGCCAAGGAGTACAGTAGTGCACTTTGCCGAACCATGCTCATATCTCTCGTGAAAGGCCTAAGAGACAGAGCACGCACAGAAGGGTTCAGGCTTGCACCTGCATGTGCACAGCAGGAGCGTCAGTGGATGCAAGACGCATGGAGTGCATCTTGTGTCTACACCAGAGAGTCGTTTTTGCCCGACTATCAAGGTTGACGCATCCCTTTTTGAATTCAAACAGCAAGACCGCGCGAGATGAATCTCAGGTCGGCAGAATGGAAAAAAACATGTCAACCTATACCTGAGATTATCCAGGCTTGTAACCATCTTTGTATCCATGGCAGCAACCCCAGACGAACAGACCGAAGTCAGTCAGATGCCGAAAAGTCGAGGATGGGACTGGAGGATTGACCCACAAGGGGCTGACAGCCTCCAGTTATATCCAGTTATAAGTTTGGGTATAATCCCATAAAAAACGAACTAATATAGCAGCTATATATGGTGATCGATCTAAAGGTCCTTGTAAGGAGCTTTAATTGCGAAAGCCGTGCATGTTATGTTGGAAACCCTCGCGAAAGTTTTTTTTCGAATTCGCGAAAGTAAAATTTTATTTCGCGAAAGTTTCGCGAAAGTTGGGTATTATAATCATTATATGTAAAGGGCTGCCACCCACTGCCGCCCGGGGTCCGGCAGGAAAAGGGCACCAGAGAATGCGAGTAGCAGTAGCCAAGTTTCCAAAAGTGAGGCTTTGCGAGAGCCAAACACCAAGGCCCCTGGTCTTCGCTTTTCCTTCAGTGCACCCCCTGCTGATGGCCGGGGTCTGTGAATAGGGATATTTTCGCGAAAGTTCCGCGAAAGTTATGCGAAAGAGCGGGCGAAAGTCAAAGTGCATGTTGAAGGGGGTGGGCCAGTAAACTTTGCAAAAAAAATTGTCCTGAGAAGGGACTCCGTGATGCTAGCTGCATGTTTAAAAGGCTACCAAGAAGTGATCCTTGATTCTCTGGCGTAATTTGGCCGGCGGTGAACGAATCTTCATAAGAGGTGTTGTTGGCCAACATGGGCCCCGCGAAAGATAAACATGGAGTTCGCGAAAGTTTCGCGAAAGTAAATTTTTTATTCGCGAAGAATGGCCGTTCCGGGATAAAGGAATTTTGATCAACAACCATATATAGCCTGGTTGGTGGTTTGGAACATGAATTTTATTTTCCATTTCATATATGGTATGTCATCCTTCCCATTGACGAACTCATATTTTTCAAGATGGTTAAAACCTCCAACCAGTAGCTATCATAAACCGTAATCCAGTTATGGTCACCAACTTAGCTATGGCGCCCCAAAAAGCCTCCAGGACTTGGAAAGGTTATCCCGGAGTTAACCCGTAGCGGACTAGCCACGGGGACCAACGAGTCAATTGTTGTCATCGGTCTTGCGCCCCCATGTTTGGTTTTGTATATATATAATCCATTTATATACATATATATATATATACAGTATATATTTGCATAGTTGTCGTGTAGAAGATGAACATCTTCAAACAAATCCTTAAAATGAAAACATGTTTGAGTTTGAACAATCCATATCCTATCTAATTCAGGATGATTATGCACAAATCCATACACTCACCAATCCTGTGCGGCTTTTATTCCTGCGATTCGTTTGCACAGGCAAATCTTACGTTGTCAAGATGGCCTGCGGCAGTTGCTGGCGGCATCGACACTTAAGCAGCAAACATGTGAGCAGTGGCTGCTAAACCTCTGTAAACTCATGATTATATGGGGTTGCACTTCCCAATATATTCGGGATTGTGATCATGTGTTTATGGTAGTGTATTTCAAGGCTAAGATAGGATGTCAACACCAACATTTTGGCTAGTATATAGGTGCTTTGAAATTGGCTACCTCCTGACAATTGAGTAGGATGAGATCTAACCCAAACATACTGGTCATGTCCTAAGTTCTGAAGTATCGCACAACAGTTGGGTTCGTTTGGGGGGAACATGATAATATCGTCACTCTTTGATTGGAGAGACATCATCAGAACTTGACCCATACATGGGGTGCTGTTCATTGACTGTTGTCAGAAAAACTAAAGATGTAGATCCCAGGTGTTTTTTTGTTGTTTTAGAAAGGAAAGCAAGACTGACCCCAATTTAAAGTCATGACATAACTTCGACCAGCAGATGTGCTACGATCCAAATTTCCTGAGAGAACAAATCAGAAATTATTCGCTCTGCGCCAAAAAAGAAACACATTCGCACAGATCGTTTCGGACCTGTCTGGTCATTTGTTAAAGGGTGAAATCACCAAATCACATTAAGATTTGATATCCCGCAAAAAAACAAACAAACATATACCACAGCTTGACATCAGTGCTTACCCCAGCATATATAGATCATTATGATATATTTTTGTAATGTATGTATCCATTATATTCCATTATTATATATTATTGTAATATACATGTTTATACACATTGTCTTTTATAAATCGAGCGTATATGGCGCATACTATCTGGTAAACTATAATTTATTCCACCTTCAATCTACCAATCCCACAAAATTTTGAGTTGCCAAGCCAGAACGGCTTCAATTTATCACACCTTTCAATCTATGAATCCCACAAAAATAAGAGTTGCCACACACACACACACATCCACACACTGTACGGCCAGCTATACAATCCCCATAAGACCCTAGTTATTGGAGTCAGAACGGCTGATTTTGTTCACATTTCCACCAGGTTGGGAAGCCGCTTCCAGTTCCAAAGAATTGTTGGGATACTCTGGGGATACATGGAATAATTGGGGATTTCATGAGGATTTCTGATTTAAAGATCCTTCTGGATGGAAAAAATGGATGCATAGTGATCTCACATCATTTGATGGGAATGGGATTCAGGAAACCATTCCCAGGCGGCAAGTTTGAGCTTAGATCCACCAGAGACTCTATTCAACTATCATGCCAAACACCTGCAAAGAAGTGACGCGCCCAGACAATGGTATTGTCAGTCCTGCCCTGGTGCCTTTTGTGTCTGAGGTGAAAGTTTTGGAACCCACATGGTTTGCTACCCACTCGCCTGTCATGTTTCAAATTGATTTACCTGGTCAGGCACTTTTTGCATACCATTTGCGTTTCCCGAAGTCCTTTGTAGAACTTGGTATTGACGATGAGACGTGGCAGTCCATGACAGACCAGCACAACGATTTCGCCAATGCCCAGACCATTCAGCAGTGGGGCCTAACCGTAGAAAAGCATGTGGACCTTGCCCTGCGTGCGGGCAAGGGCGCTGTCAAGAAATTGGGTAGAGCTTATAGAGGTAGGTGCCAGCCTGCTCGTTTTGTAAAATGTCCCATTCTTGCCCCCACCAAAGTTGCCAACCATGGTAGTTTTGAACCTTCTACTGAGGTCCTCACCATGCCGAGCAGAAGAAAAGTTACCCAGCTGCGTAGGCTTGAATCTTTCCAGCGTAGGCTTGCAAGGGTGAAAAACATGGGCCAAAGAATGACTCCACATTCACCGAGTTGGCTTGCGAATGGAAAGCAATTCTGCGCTCACATGCGTTTGGGCTCCCTTTTCTGCACTGGATCTGCGGGTGGCCCGAAATTGACTGGCCCCTTTGGCCACTCCCTACTGCGGATTGGGTTTTTCAAGCGGTTCAGGTCACCAGGTTTCAGGTTGAAGCCTCACTCAAACAGGATGAGCTGATTCAACAGAGAAAAGCGGCTTATGTCCGGCAGCTTGACAGAAGTTGTAACAACAAGCAAGCTTTTGCTGTGGTTCGAGGTCCTGGTTTGCCAAGGGTTTTTGAAGTGGGTAGGCAAGTGTCTTTTGATGCCATGATTGTGCATGAAGGGTCCCCAACTGATCATCGTGTATATGCTGACAATCAGGACATCTTGCAACTTTCTATGGAATATCCTATTGCCCTTGGTACTCACCAAGCCAAGATTGTGGAGCTTGAGGAGCATTCTTTCCTTGCGTGTACGGTGCAGCCAGTGCCTGAATGGGAAGAAGAAATACATGTGGCCCAACAACAATTTGTTGTCTCTCCAGGCGACATTGCCAAGCAATTAGATGCCTTTTGGAAACCAATTTGGAGTAGAGACCCTGACTCGGCCGAATTTCTGCAAATGACGCCTGAGCAACTTGGTTTTCAGCATGTGCTGGATCAAATTCCGCCTCACCCTGCGGTTAATGTAGACATGCTTGACCCAGTAGCGTGGAAACTAGCCCTGAAAAAGTTGAAGCCTCAATCAGCAAAAGGTACTGACCTCATCAGCGCACAAGAGCTGAAGCTATTGCCTCTGCAATTCATCCTGGAACTGGCTAGAATCCTTGCTGGGTATTCACAAGGGTTCCCCGAGAGTTTCATGCATGGCCTTGTTTGCCCGCTTTCCAAAACTGATGAAATCCCACGTGCTGATCAGACCAGACCAATTACATTGTTGCCGCAAATCTACAGGCTTTGGGCCGCAGTTGCAAGTTACCAAATCACCAGAGTGATCTGTGCCTGGGTCCCGACTGAAGTCACGGGGCTTCTCCCCGGCCGTGGTGCAGCTTCTTCTGCCTATTTTTCGCAGTTTGTGATTGAACAGGCGCGTAAGACTCAGAATCAGTTGTCCGGACTCACTTTGGATTTGGTTAAATGTTTCAACTGCATCAGCTGGAGCTTTGGTTTTCATGCGATGGCTGCGATGGGTATCCCCACTGAACTTTTGAACATGTGGATTGGGTCTCTGCAAGTCTTGACTCGACATTGGATGCTTTCCAATCAGGTGATTCATGTTGGCAAGGGTACATGTGGCTTTCCAGAAGGTGACCAGTACTCAGTGTTAGTCATGATTTCACTTGCCACGGCATGGATTTCTCAGGCTCGCTCAGTTTTGCCCACTATGCCAAAGTCTTTTCTGTCAGCTTATGCAGACAACTGGTCATGGATGCTCTCAATGGTAGATTTGCACTTGCCTGTCCTTAAGAAAACTGTCGCAGTCACCCAGGCGGCAGGGGTCAGAATTGATTGGGGAAAAACATGGTTCTGGTCTACTTGCAAGCGTCATGCTGGGCTTATCCAGTCTTTTGTCCAAGAATGCGCGCCTGGTCAGACCATCCACCAAAAATCCTCTGCGGCTGACTTGGGTTTCCAATTGCAGTATAGTGGTAACAATGAACTTGGCATTGCCACCACCCGTGTTGAAAAGGGTTTAAAAAGGCTCGAGCGCTTGCAAGCCATGCCTCACCAGCTGTCTGTCAAAGAAGCCATGATCCGTGCGAGCATTTTGCCGGCAGCCTTGCATGGAGCTGAAATTAAGCCCCCGTCAGGCGAAATCCTCCAACAGCTGCGTTCCAAGTGTGCTCATGCACTGTATGGTAGTTCTTCCAGCCTATCTCCAGCAATTGCACTTGCATGTTCCAATGGTGCTCTCTTGGATCCCGAATTTTGGTTGGTTTCTAGGGCACTTGCCACAGCCAGGGCCTTTTTGCTTAGGCAGGATGATGTTGTCAGGAGGGACTTTCTTGCCATGTGCTGCAAATTCAGAGGGAACCTCCAACACGTGCATGGACCTGCCTCAGCACTTGCATTCATGTTGTGTAACCTAGACTGGAAGCTGGACGCCACTGGGGTTTTGCATGTCACTGCATTCTTGTCTTTCCCACTTTTGGAAATCAGCATGCATAGGGTCAAACGTTTTCTTCAAGAAGCGTGGATGGACAAGTTGATCATGTTGCACTCCCAACGCACCAAGTGGTTCCATTTTCCGGACATTGATCGAGATGCGTCCCTCAGTGTTTTGCGTAAGTTTCAGGATTCCAAGCGGTGGCTTCTTGTCAGAGAAATTGCAGGTGCATATCAAACTGCCAACCAGAAGCAAAAGTGGTTAGATAATGCGGCCGGGACGTGTGAGTTCTGCCAGAAAGAAGATTCCCGGCGGCATCGCCTGCTTGAGTGTCCGATTGGCAGTGAAGTGCGTGAAAGTTTTTCTGCTGTTATAGACGACATTTTGGAAGATGAGTCGTTACTGCCAGATTTTCCTGTCATTACTCGACACCCAGATCTTGAAGCTTTGCAGTTAATGCAGTTTGCATCTCCGCAGCCTGTGTGGGGACAAGCCATTTGCACACATGCCAGAAACATGGTTGATGAAGGTATCACCTTGCACTGGTTCACGGACGGTTCATGTTTGCATCCGACATGTAGGCACACACGACATTCTGCTTTTGCTGTAGTTCTAGATCTCTGTAAGACTGATGATGAATGTAGAGCCATTTCTGAGCAGTACAGAGGATCCACTTTGTCCATCCCTACATTTCAGGTAGTTTGTACTGCGCGTTGTCAAGGTGAACAAGATATACTTCGTGCAGAAGTGTCAGCCGTTGTCTCGGTGGCTGAAAATGTAGGTCATGGAGTAATTCATGTTGACAGTCAGGTGGCCATCTCAAATGTTCAACTTGCGTTGACATCACTGCATCCTGCTGCCTTTGCGGGATGCGAACATGTTGACTTGTTGCTTCGCTTGTGGAAGATCAGACATGGGGTTCATATACAGCTTGTTAAGATCAAGTCCCACCAAGATCCTGGCTTGATTGATGACCCCCTTTTGAGATACTGGGCTTTAGGCAATAATCATGTTGATGCTGTTGCGCAAGTTGCTTGTTCTTCACTGAATACGGCATTGGTACAGCAGCTTGACTTGGTTAGGCAGGATTTGAAGGTCGACAAGAAGAGGCTTGAAGCTGTTTATGACCTGCATATTCTTTTACAAGAGGTGCGTAGACTAGCGACTGCAAACAAAGAATCTGAAATTTCTACGAAGCTGCATGACCATAGGGCGTTGTGCGCGGCTTTCAGTAACTGGACGGTTCAACCTGGTGTCTTTCAGTTTCAGGAACCTGATTTGCGATTGCTTGGCAGCTCTGCCTTTGGGGAAGAATTTGCGAGACGCACTGTTGAGTGGAGTAGGCATGTGATTTGGCCAGACGATGCTTCTGGTCCACTTGGATGCAACACTGGCATCACTTGGGTGGAATTGGCACTATCCTGGATGCTTTTTAATCAACTTTTCCTTCCTGTTCTGCGTAAAGATTGCCTGGGTATTAACAGATTGTGTTTCCCTGGAGGATATGATGGTGCTAAGCAATACGGCCTCAGTTTTCTGGAGAGTGGCACCATGGTGCAGAAGCTGCTCACCAATACTGCAGGATTGGTACCTCAGGAAATCATGCCTTCTGGATTGACTCATGGTAAGTGTAGTGCGTTGTACAGGCTGGGTAGTTGCAGGTTTTATCAGGGTCTGGACCGACGTCCTCAGATCCCTTTCCAAGCTGAGGTTGTGCAGTTGCTAGCTGCTGTGGTAGGTACTGGTAGAAAGGAGGCGTTGTCTGACACGCCGAATTTAGCATTCCCTGCCAAGCAGGACCAAGTGGCACGTGGCACTTGGCAGTTTCGACTCCAAACGTCGTCCTTGGCCATGAAGACCGCCAGGAAACGGCGCAAGGAGATAATTAACTTGTGACTTGGATCTGCGTCCGCTATAGTGTGCTGCTTTAGCCTTTGGGCAGGGGCAGTGCACTCCTTTCTACAAGTAAATAGCTATTTTCAGCTTAGGCAATTACTATAATTCAGTCAGATTCCCATGAAATCCCATTCAAAACCCATTCAAAACCCATAAAATTCCTAAATCCCATGAAATCCCACGAAAGGTCCCAGAATTCCCAGGCCACTCAAGTCCCACTTAGATACGACCCTAACGATGCCTGGCCCTAGGAACGGCCCCATGACGCTGGACATGTTGGCCTGGCGCCTACAACTTCGCCTGGAGAACCCTGCAGCCTTGCGTCAACTCAGGCGACAGCCATGGGAAAATACCATGGAAAACACTTGGAAAACACTTGGAAAACACTTGGAAAACACTTGGAAAACACTTGGAAACAACTTGGAAAACACTAGTATCTTAGTACGTTCCAATCATTCCCTGGGAAAATACCTAATATATGTTTTTCATAATATCATGGGAAAACACTTGTAATTATAGGACATCATTGGAACATATTGGTAATTGGCAATTAACATTTGTAACCCATAAGTATTACGATGTTCAAACCCATGGTAATTGGAAAATATTGGAAAAACAATTGGAACATTCATCCCAATATTATGTTTCTGATCATTTGTTTTTTGAAATTACACCACCGTAGACCCCAAACAGTGGGTGGATTCTAGAACAGTTTTTGAGGAACAGGGTCAAACACATTAGAAAGCATTAAGACCCCTAACCGTACACGCTTGGGAAAAAATGAAAAATGAGACCACACGCCACAAAGAGAAACAAGAAGAGAGACAAGCTGGGAGACAAGCTGGGAGACAAGACCTCGAGAAGGCGGACACACCATCCAGCACCAAGGCGGACACCTTAAGAAACCTTAATAACCCCGAAGGGAACCAAGAAGAAAGACAAGTTGGGAGACAAGAGAGACAAAACCTTGGGAAGGCAGACACACCATCCAACACACGGAAACACGAAGGGAGACAATGGGAGACAAGGGGGAGACAAGACATCGGGAAGGCGGACACACCATCACAGGCACACATGTGGGGAGACTGGGAGACAATGGCTCTCATTGCCAGGCTGCGTCACATGGACTACTGCGCGGAGTATGGCTTCGAATACCAGGGCGTTTGCTCGCGCATGGTAATGACACCACAGACGGAGTCTGGGTGTGATTGATGATGTGAATTCAATATGAAGTCAAAGTCTATTGACTTGAAGGATTTGGGGTGCACCGAATTTCGGAAACCGCTAGATATGGTCTTAACATGATAATTATTGTCATGACATGTGGTCACTTTTTCTTTTGGCTAATTGCATGGGTGCAGTTTTTGTTTCCACCGATGCAGGGACGTGCAGGCGTTGCTCGTAGATTTCACTCTGATTTTGTGGTGCCCAAAGTATGACCCATGTGGATATCCCTTTTCCTTGTATCATGAAATATCCGTGACACTATTTACAAGAACCATATTCTTAAACAGTCGCCAATAATGTGAAAAAATGTTCCAGTTGTAGATGATTTTCCCATTTATAAAGCCATTGCTAGAAATTGTTTATCATAAACCATAGTGAACTTGGAATTTTGTGGTTCACTTAACTTGGATATCTGGGCTCCACTTTGTATTCGGGCGGGGGTTCGCTTCGGGCGTAAATTTTGGCTCGCTTCGGGCGTAAATTTGGTCTCGCTCCAGGCGTAAATTTGGTCTCGCTTCGGGCTTAAAGTTGTTCCATAGGCACTGTGGCAGGCGCAGCCCAAGAGCGAGCAAGTAATACCAGGTGCCAAAGGGCAAGTCAGCATATAGCGTCTCGTTCAATTCATGCTGTGATGCCTTAACGTTTCGTTCTGGCGTATCTAAAAGTAACTGTGCTCCTCGTGTCTGATTACTTGAGCGGATATAAGGCGCATGTAAATGCAACGCAGCTGGGTCTGCTTGGGTGCCCGGATGTTATGTTTCGTTCACTTAATACGGCGCACATGAAATGCAACTACACATAAAGGTCAGTCGCTCGCTTAGGCGTGCGTGTTTTCTCGCATAGGACTACGTTTTTCATATATGGCTACAGTATCAATAGAAACATAGATCGATGTATTTGAACATGTCTTCAAAAGGCTTGTACATGTGTGACAGAGATGATCATCAGGACAGTATCATTGAATCATATGCCGAAGAAGACGTTACAACGTATCAGGAACGTATTTCAAGTGACTTGACGAACATGTTAGAACGTAGCAGGATCACTTTGCAATTGACTTGAAGAAGATGTGACAACGTGCCAGGAACGTGTTGCAAGTCACTTGAAGAACATGTTACAACATATGAGGAACATCTGGCAAGTCACTCGAATAAGAGCTTACAACGTATCAGGAACGTCTTGCAAGTTACTGACAAGTAGGAAGGTGTTGCAACGTATCAGGAACGTCTGCCAAGTTATTTGACGAAGAGGTTACAACATACCAGGAACATCATTCAATTTACTTGAACAAGATGTGATAAGTGTTAACGTGCCAGGACCGTCTTGCAAGGTACTTGCAGAAGATTTTTACAACGTCTAAGGAAGGTGTTGCAAGTCACTTGAAGAAGGTGTGTCAACGTATCAGGAATATCTGACAAATCACTGCAAGAAGAGTTAACAACGTATCAGGAACGTCTTGCAAGTTACTTAGAAGTAAAGAAAAACAAGATATATCGATGTATGTGAACATGACCTCAAGAGGCTTGTGCATGTGCATGTGCATTGTCATTGAATCACAGGCTGAGCATGCATTTCCTGTTTGCTGAGCATGCATTTCTTGTTGAATCAGACCGCATGTCCCAGCCCCGAGTCCCCAAGTGTTATTCTAAAGGTCTCATTCCAGGATGCTGCTCCCCTAAACCCACCCCATGTCCCAGGTCTCATTCCAGGATGCTGCTCCCTTAAAAACACCGTATGTCCCAGCCCCGTAACCCCATGTCCCCTCAACCCACCCCATGTCCTCTTCTTACATCAACTGCAACAACATATAAACCCTAAAGGGGCCGTGGCCCTTCTTAGCTTAAGTGCAAGAACATAAAAATCCTAAAGGGGTCGTGGCCCTTCTTACATTAAGTGCAACAACAAATAAACCCTAAAGGGGTCGTGGCTCTTCTAAGATTAAGTGCAACAACATATAAACCCTAAAGGTGTCGGGGCTCTTCTTACATTGAGTGCAACAAGATATAAACCCTAAAGGTGTCGTGGCTCTTCCTAGATTAAGTGCAACAACGTATAAACCATAAAGGTGTCGTGGCCCTTCTTAGATTAAGTGCAACAACATATAAACCCTAAAGGGGTCGTGGCCCTTCTTACATTAAGTGCAACAACATATACACCCTAAAGGGGGCGTGGCTCTTCTTAGATTAAGTGCAACAACATATAAACCCTAAAGGTGTCGTGGCCCTTCTTACATTAAGTGCAACAACATTTACACCCTAAAGGGGTCGTGGCTCTTCTTAGATTAAGTGCAACAACATAAAAACCCTAAAGGTGTCGTGGCCCTTCTCACATTAAGTGCAACAACATATACACCCTAAAGGTGTCGTGGCCCTTCTTAGATTAAGTGCAACAACATATACACCCTAAAGGTGTCGTGGCCCTTCTAAGATTAAATGCGACAACTTAAAAACCCTAAAGGTGTCGTGGCTCTTCTTACATTAGTGCAACAACATATAAACCCTAAAGATGTCGTGGCCCGTCTTAGATTAAGTGCAACAACATATAAACCCTAAAGGGGTCGTGGCCCTTCTTAGCTTAAGTGCAGCAACGTATAAACCCTAAAGCTGTCGTGGCCCTTCTTAGATTAAGTGCAACAACATATAAACCCTAAAGGTGTCGTGGCCCTTCTTACATTAAGTGCAACAACATATACACCCTAAAGGGGTCGTGGCTCTTCTAAGATTAAGTGCAACAACATATAAACCCTAAAGGTGTCGTGGCCCTTCTTACATTAAGTGCAACAACATATAAACCCTAAAGATGTCGTGGCCCTTCTTACATTAAGTGCAACAACATATAAACCCTAAAGGTGTCGTGGCCCTTCTTACATTAAGTGCAACAACATATAAACCCTAAAGGTGTCGTGGCTCTTCTTACATTGAGTGCAACAACATAAAAACCCTAAAGGTGTCATGGCCCTTCTTAGATTAAGTGCAACAACATATAAACCCTAAAGGTGTCGTGGCCCTTCTTACATTAAGTGCAACAACATATACACCCTAAAGGGGTCGTGGCTCTTCTTAGATTAAGTGCAACAACATAAAAATCCTAAAGGGGTCGTGGCCCTTCTTAGATTAAGTGCAACAACATATAAACCCTAAAGGTGTCGTGGCTCTTATTACATTGAGTGCAACAACATATAAACCCTAAAGATGTCGTGGCTCTTCTAAGATTAAGTGCAACAACATAAAAACCTTAAAGGTGTCGTGGCTCTTCTTAGATGAAGTGCAACAACATAGAAACCCTAAAGGTGTCGAGCCCTTTTTTGCTGAAAGTGAGTCCATTTATGCCTGAAGTGAGCCCGGATATGCCTGAAGTGAGCCCAGATATGCCCAAAGTGAGCCCAGATATGCCCAAAGTGAGCCAGATATGCCCAAAGTGAGCCCATTTTATGCCCAAAGTGAGCCTCGAAAATTTATGCCCAAAGTGAGCCCGAATTTATGCCCAAAGTGAGCCCCTCGCCTTTGTATTCCCTACTGCCAATGGATGATCTGAGGATCGCTGCTGGTTGATCATCACACAAGCCTTTGCCGCGTCGACGCCGAGCGCCGAGCGTTGCAACGGCGAGTCCAGTTGTTTATGTTTAACAAGATGGGACAATGAAACAACAAAAAATGGTGAATAATATTGAATAATTATATAATAACTATCTTAAACTACCAGAGCGCAATTGGTGTACCATGGTGTACCCAATTTTGACCCATCGCATGTGATGTGGAGGTTTCCTACGTGGGGTACCCCAAATCATCCAGGCTTTGGGGTATCTATGCGCTATTCAATGGGGAGCTAAGAAATTACTGCGATTTAAGAGTTTCCCAACCACATGACATAAGGTATTGAAACATCAAACATGTGGACGCATGTGGAAAACTTTTGTCATGGTGATTTAAACAGCAGAGATTAAAGATAGTGATAGCGGATCGGATTTACATTACCAGAACAGGACCAGCAACCATCACTTAAGCGGTAATTGCATTTATTGAGCATGTAGCTGCAACTTGCTCCTATCAGACCATCAGAACTATGTTGATGATAAATAATAATGAGGATATAGCATGATGATTTGAGCGTCTGCCGCCAAATTAAGATTTCAACACGGGGACCGGTCATCAAAGATGGCGATGGAAAATCCACCTAGTTTGTCCCCATGAAAATCTCGATTTAGTTCGATGATTTTCCCAGGAACATCTCCATATCTGGTTGGTGGTTTGGAACATTTTTTATTTTTCCATATATTGGGAACAATAACCCCAACTGATTTTCATATTTTTCAGAGGGTTGAAACCACCAACCAGCATATAGGGGATGTCCCATTGCCATGTTGGATTCCCAACGTTGCAGGACTGGGGAAAAGTGAGACCGTGAAGGACTTGTCCCTGGAAGCGGGCGTGTGTCTGGGCAGATGGCCGTGGTTCAAATGGGGCAGCTTGCAACTTTTTGGGAGAAACTGAGAAAGTAACCGCACCAATTTTATAATATGTTATATATTTCTTACTGATGGTTAGATATGGTTTATTTGTGTATAATATATACTGTATATATATATATTATGTGTAACTATATATATATAAATAGATATACACATAGTTCTTGATGATGGTTAGTAAGAGGAACCACTCCACCACTAGGTTTATTTCAGGGGTCATGTTTTTTGTCCAGTTTAGACCTGATTGAGTGTATTGACTATTTTCCAGATTGGATTCCCATTTTAGTTGGTTCAAGTCCAAGATAGTATCATCCATATAATCCATATAATCAACTAATAGTTAGCTTAGTATCATCCATATAATCCAAGATAGTTGACTATTTCATCCGTTCTTGTTGATTATATGGATTTGCGTCTTTCTGATTCAATCTACATAAAATGCTGAGCTTTTTTCGGTCAAAAAACCCTCTGGTAACCAAAAAAATAGCTGTGGGCTATGGAGCATCACCATTTTGAATAGGGACATCATCGATACACGACTGCCATGTTCCATCACTATGTTAAATTTCAATGGAGATGGTATAATGTGAGGATCCCCCCAGTTATAAGTTGGTTCATAACCCCAATAAGCATAATTATATCCCTCATAAACCCTAGTTAAGCAAGTTGTAAGTCAACTTAGCGTAAATTGCCCCAAAAATATGGCTTTATATAGTACAGCAGGTACCTGAAATGGCCATTTATTAGCTATGATTAGCTCTATCTAGGGCTTCACCTTTGTATATATCTCATGACCTGACTTGATCCATATCTTTTGTGGTTTCGCGGTTTCGCCCCCAGGTTTTGCCCCACACTGCGCTGCAGTGTCTACACCACGGCGGAGGATATATCACGAGTGCTCGCCGCTCGTTTCATCTTGAACTGGGAAGGCCATATTTCAAGGGCAGTGTATATATAGATTGTTTTTTTCTTTGGGGGGGTGGGGTACCAATATAATGTATATACATTATATATATATATATATTCTTCTATGTATACACACATATATATATATATAGAATATATATATATATATAGAAACACCAAACTCTCAATTTGCCCATTGAAAGAACTGTGTATTACAGAATTCAAATATCTTTACATTCCAAACAAGGATCTTGGGATAAAACAATATATTCCCCTTATTTTCATACATGTGCAATGCTTGAACACAAACCACCTAGTCCCCCCTATGCTTTATACATGTGTTTGTTTTCCTCATGTGATTGATTTTAGTTCCATAGATGAAGATAGTTTCCCCATATGCTTCATACATTTTTTTTTTGCTTGCCATGATTTGAGAGTTCATAGTAGCAGCTCACCCCCACAAGGAATGCATTTTTTGGGCGTGCCACTCATTATTTTGTGCTGCTGCAGGGCAGACCCCATGTGTCATTCAATCAACCCTAATAATGATTAATGTTTAAAGATACCTGACACCTCTGTTTTGGGCAAACCTTGACCACCTGGTACCACCCTACTTTTCATACTAAAAAGTAAATGTATGATGTGGGGGGGGTGTATGTAGACGGAAGGCAGGGGAATGTAATGACTACATGACTACATTCATATGTAATCAATATATTATATACATATACAAATTATTAGTGATTTCCCAGGGTCGTGGCTTTCTGTGAGTTCATATCTTAACTCTTGGATTTCTGGTGGAGATCCCTCATTTGAATGGATGGAATTGTTCAGCACCAAGCAGAACTGGGGGGGGTGTCCATTTTGATACCGCTCAGCTGACCTCCGGTAATGAAGCATGGCTAGCTGGATCTCATTAAGACTAAGACCTCTATTTATAGGGGATTTCTCAGGTAGTCATGCTTGATTACGAGAAGGTATCGTTAAGATGTTCCCTTAAATCAATCCAACAATCCAATGAAACATTATTTTTAGTTATTTTCCATATTCCCAGTAAGGAGCTCTCCTTCTTGTTGCTGGTTGTTCGCCATTTGCTCAGGGAAACGCAAATCCCACATCCGTAAACTGAGTGATACCCATCTCAGCCTAGAAGCATCTTTGTGTACAGGTACATGGTGATATGATGTGATATGTTTTTAATCACTTCCCCCCAATATTAAACACCCCTGAGGAGATATGATTTAGTAGGTGATTTACACATATTTGGGACCATTTAGGGTGTGTTGGGGGGATGGGATTACATCTATATACCAAGCTTGAAGCCCAAAACAAACAAATATGCAAGCAACCATTTGCCATTTACAGGGAAGAAACTGAGCCCCCAACTGGGTGTCAGACCAGAATACCTGAGCGTTCCCATATCAAATCGCTTGTGATATCTCGTGGTGGTCCAGACGATCTTGAATGGGGATATCACGTTCATAGCGCGTTACAAATAACTATATTGATATGCATGTGTATATATATATGTATGTATGCGTATATGTTGTTTATATAATACGTATATATACATATATATATATATGTTGTATGTTTATCCTAGCTATATATGAATATCAAATATGTCATATATATATATATATTGTGAGATCCTTTGCTGGCCAGAGATTGGAAATCTTGATTTACTATTTTTTAGTTGGTTTTCAGTTCGATCTTCAGTTTGGTTTTAGTTTTTTTCAGTTCGATCTTCAGTTGGGTTTTCATACTTTTTCAGTTTGGCTTTCAGTTTGTTTTTTTTCAGATCGATCTTCAGTTTGCTTTTCAGTGTTTTTTCAGTTTGGTTTTCAGTTGCTGTTTTTTTTGTTTTTTCGGATCTTCAGTTTGGTTTTCATTCTTTTTAGTTGGGTTTTCAGTGTGTTTTTTAATTTCGATCTTGAGTTTTTTTCATGTCGACCTTCAGTTTTTTCATGTCGATGTTATTTTTTGTCGTTTCGATCTTCATTTTTTCCTTTCGATCTTCAGTTTTGATCTTCATTTTTATTATGTTGATCTTCATTTGTTTCATGTTTGTCTTGTTTCATTATCTTGACCTCTGCTACTTGCTTGATGTTCAGTTTCATACTAGCTTGATGCCTTTCTTCTTTGTTATTCTCCATGAGTAGTTTCAGTTTGTTAGTTTGTTCTCCATCCCCTACAATTCTAATTAGTGAAGAATGTGTTTTCCTTGTTCGTTTTTTGTTCAAGGCCTCTGTGCTTATTTTTGGTTCTTAAGACTTTCATCGATTTCAAAACTGCTCAGTTTTTCAATTTTTCACAAACATGACTCTGAATCACCTTGAAGGCAATATATGACGGCAGGAAGATTACATACCGTTGGTCGGGTTAAAATGGTTCATGGATAGAATTGGATGCAACCATTACTGCCCGGCCCCATGATGTCACAAGCTCTGAAGAAAGCCCCAACGCTCTGAAATTCTTTAGGAAAATGACGGAATATGGAATGAAAAGAGAAAAGCCAAGGCACACATGATGAACGTGAATGAAACCACGAAGCAAATAGGATGGAAGAAGAGGTCTCGGAAAAGCAGGAGACAGAATGAAGATGACATAAAACATGTCGCTTTGATGATGACAACAAAAAACTGTTGATGAAACCGAAAAAAATAACACCGATGATGAAACCGGAAAAAAAACGATGATGAAACTGAAGATTCAATGGAAACTGATGATGAAACCGAAATGAAAACTGATGATGAAAGCGAAAAAACAACTGATGATGAAACTGAAGATTCAAAGGACACTGAAGTGCAAACTTATAAAAGCAAACTGAAAAAGACAGCAAAAATAATTTGAGAGCCTCCCAGTCTGTGGCTCTAAGATTCTTATAACATATATGAAATGAACAGGATTAAATAGTCCAGTGAATGACTTCAAAATAACATAGATCAGGTGGGCTTGGCCTCGCACGTGAGTTGCTGGCTTTGCCTGGACGCCGTTCAAACGCTTTCAGTGAACTCCTACAGCACCTCGGTGCCCGACTGATGTGAACGTTGGTTTAGAACCCCCCGCATAACGCTACTGTAACTAGTTCGATATACCATAAACCCTAGTGGAATTGGAGTTATCAAAGCAACTTTAAGCGATCGTAAAGTGGGCCCCACTTTGTGAATTTGCTGAGACGCTGATTTCTTATTTTCCGGTGGGAAATCCACACGGTTAAACAACGAGATGTTTCAGCCACCAAAAGAATCCTGGGGATGGAATGAGATGTGTGTCCCCTTTTTATGATAGTTGGGTGTCTGTGAACATGAGCTATACCCAACTATACCCAACAAATCAACAACTTTAATAGGGGATTCATGATTATACAACCACTGGATGTTGTGGATTATTGGATTGTTGTGGTATATCCTATTTTAAGGTAAACCAATACAAAGTGGAGTTGCCCACGTTGTGTCCAAATTGATCTACAATTTCCTTAAACCATGCATGTAGAACATCAACATATCTATGGGGTAATATATGGTAATATGGGATATATGTCAAGGGGAACACCATTCCACGAAAGTATTCTTGGCAAGCCTTTGTTGATATGGGTTGCAATCTCAGTTGAGAACTTGCCAAGACCTATCCCATTCCGAGGTTTGCTGCTGGGTCTCTTCTTTAAATTGCGGTCACTGATGCATGCCCAGGAGCGGTTTGAGCGATTCGGAGTGGGCATCCGATTTTTTGGGGGGTCCCAGTTTCAATCACGGCATCTTCACTGCACTTTATGTTCTATCCGTTTGGTAAATTGCAGTGAAGATCCAGTTGCAGATGCCATTCCAGACTCATCCCAGTCCCGGTTGGTGCCTCAGCAACTGGGGAACTGCATTGGCGAGGCGTATTACCATGGAGTCAATCCAAACTGGGTACAAAATATGACAAATTTGAATGTAAGATTGCCAAAACGCCACGCAATGTTTTTTGTTCGGGGATAAAGAAGGCGTTTGATTCCTGTTTCAATATCCTTTTTTGGCGCGCACTCCCATTTTGAGGAGACATAAAATGTTCGAGTTTACATGTCACATGATTTTACTACCCAACTAGAGAGATTTTCTGTAAAGTTTTCCCTTCAACCAGCTGTAAGATCTCACGGTGCACAAGGCGGCTCCCCGCCATGGCCATATGAGTTTTATAACCACAAATCTGGGTGGTGTTCGTAAAATTATGTAAACTTATCCTTAAATCCTTGTGTCGATATCCAGGTGAGAAGTTTAATTCAGTTCTCCAAACGGTGACAATCTCCCAATTTCAGGCTTGACGATCCAATGTCTCTAGGGCCGGGCCCAGGAGGAACGGAAAGAGTATGACGTCTTCTTTGAAGGCACCGGAAGCGCTTGTAGGGGATGCATGACTGAAAATGGATCCCCATCTGAAGCCTTTGATATATATATATATATATATATATGTATGTATATATATATATATATGTATATAAATATATATGTATATAAATATATATTTATGTATATATATATATGTATATGATATAAGTCTAATGGCCTTTTTCAAAACAAATGATGATGATGGTGATGATGGTGATGATGATGATGATGATATATGTATGTATATATATATACATGTATAAATGATTATATATGCATGTATATATATATATGTATGTATATATGGTTGGTGGTTTGGAACTTGTTTTTAATTTTCATATATTGGGCATAATATTCCCAACTGACAATTTTTCGGAGGGGTTGAAACCACCAACCATATATATATACACATATGTATATATATATATATATATGATATATCGGATACTGTAAGTCATATGGCCTTTTGTCCAAACATGATGACTAAGGAAATTTGGGGCTACCCTATGTGCAGACAAAGATTGATGGCAAAAGTCAAAAGGAGCCCTATGATATTGATATGTTGTATTGAATTGATGTGGCTTTGGTTCAATTTTTGTACACCCGAACCTGGGTGGTTGCTGGAAATGAACGTTTTCCCGATTGGTACCGCGAGACCACCCATACCCATATTCCCAGGCCCATATATCTATATAATGTTTGACACCTTCAAGAAGTTCATAGGGAAAACAAGGAACACTGAAAACCCAAAGAGATTGATATCCAATAGCGACAAGTGAAATGGCAAATGTTATTTCAGGCACCTTTCCAATAGGATTCAGCCCCAGCATGTGCATTTGCAAACTGATATGCTTGCATGGAACATGTTTGTGTGTGTATGCATCAGTGAATCTATAATTATAATTATCAAACACAAAACACACCTCGGGACATGTGTACTAACCGACAACAAACACATCTTCATTGATGATGTCATAACCCTCAACCTTCCAAGACCCTCATTTTCTACTCAAAGAGACGAAAAGGTTTTGTGTTTTTGGCTTATTGGGATATTTCAGACCCATTCTTATGAGCCCCGGTTTAGCCTCCAGGGAAAACTGGTGCTAGTTTGAATATGTTTGAATAGTTGCCTTACATATTAGATGAGATCGGTGTACAGATTTTTTCAGGTGCCAATATCCTCACCCATAAGAAGAAGTGGTTTACCCCAACTTTTTTCGTATCTTGACGCGTTCTTGTTCTTGGTCAAGGTACAGCGGAACCGTTAGATAAGAACCGATGAAGAAATTTCCAGCCTACCCTGGGGTTCTGAAGTGCTATAGGTGGAATATATGGAAACTATGAACGAGGGTTTCCTGAAGTTCTTAACGGGTTATTAAGGGGTTCATATGGTGAGGGTTTTGCCAATTCATTTTGGCGTGTTATTAGGTTGCAAAGGAGGCGGGGGGAAGAAACAAACTTGTTAGGTCCTGAACAGTTTTTCAGGTGCAGGCATTCCAAACAGAGCTGTAGGCCAGATATTCCACAATGCCAGGGCTTGAAAGTTTATTTTGGCGTGGCATTAGGTTGCAAAGGAGGCGGGGGGAAGAAAAACAATTGTTAGGTCCCCAAAAAGTCTTTTCAGGTGTAGGCATTCCAAACAGAGCTATAGGCCAGATATTCCACAATGCCAGGGCTTGAAAGTTTATTTTGTCGTGGTATTAGGTTGCAAAGCAGGCGGGGGGAAGAAAACAACTGTCAGGTCCCGAAATGTTTTTTGTTTGATTCGGGCGCCCGAAACAAGGCAGCACAGGCAAGACAAGCCAACACAAGCCAAGGGCAGCCTCCGAGGTCAGATGACCTTCAGTGACTCTGGGTAGTTTCTGGCTGAAGCTAGCGGCGTCAGCCTTGGTGACTGCGTGAGGGTTCGCCTCTCCCTGGGGCCGCACCATGTTTGTTGTCGGCATGGAAGTTCCGCGGTGCAAAATCTTTCTTTTAGGAAATAGCTGCTAATAGTCAATGTTTGGTATATTGATACCGTTTAAAAAAGATAAGAACCAATGGCTAGAAGTAGGGTATACCTTAGGGTTCTTATTTCAATTAGCTGACAGAAAGGGTTGAATCCAGACTATATGACCGGTTTCTTGTCTGAAGAGAAGGCCGCAGCCTTTCTGAAAACTGGTGCGCAGAACACAGATGCTTTCAATGAGTTCGCAGCATCCTTGCTTCACCATTGCCAAGAGGTCAAGAACCTGTCATCATCGTCACCTGTCTTTGAGCAGGTTTGGTGCTCTCCAGCATGTGCACCTTTGAAGGAGATGTACAAGCGATTTGAAAACGTTGGCCGTTGCTTCATCCACTTGTGCTGTGGAGATGCCCCAGAGAACTACGAGGATGACAGCATTGGTGATGCCGATGTCATGTTCTTCTACCAATATGATGGAGAAGTCGCTCGGAGGGCTGTTCACAAACCCTGAGACGTGGTTCCATCGAGAGGTGCTGGAACTCATCAAAAAGGGGGCTGGTGCAGCCCTCAATTCAGACAAAGTGCAGGAGCTTAAGCAATAGCTGAAATCAGACCCGCCAAAGACGCCGTCCTTTCTGAAACAGGTTTCTCATCTGGTCGAGACGGTCCGCAATTCAACAAGGTCTCAGAAGATGGCAAACATTCTTGGAAGCTTTGCCGACACTTGGATTACAATTACAACATACTGAAATAATGACACAATGACACAATGACACAATGACATACATACATACATACATACATACATACATACATACATACATACATACATACATACATACATAGATACATACATACATAGATACAAACATACAAACATACAAACATACAAACATACATACATACATACATACATACATACATACATACATACATACACACACACTTTTTTTACATATTCAGATCAGATATCAATCATCAGTAGTCCTGTAGTTTCGCTCTGGTTCAATGGATTATGATTATTTCATGATTGGGGTGATTATTGGGGAAGTTTATTTTGTAGGATTAGAATCAATAGAATCCAAGACAGCAGCCAATTATCAACCCTCATCAGGGAAGACAAGTAGGTCAAGTAGGTACCATGTAGAATACATATTTGTGAATGCCATAGTGGCCAAAATGTGCTGGCTTCAAGTTCTAAAATATTTTTTTGGCAGTATCTAATCATGTTGATCACCTGTAGGACATGGTCTCTGGAAACTTTTCACTGTACCTGGTAAATGTTGAATCAACAGTTTCCTCCCAGGGATTTACAGCACACGTTCTCCTTGGTATTGCTGAGATCATCCACTAGCAAACCGGCATTTCTGCTTATCTCCTAGTTTGGTGCCCACACAGATAGAAAACAACTGATTCTCAACATGTTGATGGAATCTTAAGCATTAAAGATGGTGATTGCCATAGCCAGTAATTCTATTTCCACATACGGTCACACGAATAGGGGTTGCTAGCCTGATGCTGTCAAATCCCCATTTGTGTTGCTGATTTCATATCATATTTCGTTGGTTAAACCTCCCACGCTTGGTGGTCAAATTTAACCTTTCTGTATACCAATAGATAGTAGTTCCACTTTGTGTGATGAATCAGTGGTGGGATTCTTCAGTTGTGATAGCCAAATCCAATTTTTTGTGGCATTTTGTTTAGTTTCCACTTTTGTTGCCGGTCAACTCTCTAATCCTGGTGTTTCTTGTTGGTCAGTGGCTTAAAAGTCAATGTCAAGTTCACGTTAATCATACATTCCTGACTCCTGATGAAACCCAACTTTTATGATTGAATTACATACCATATCATACCATTGAAAACTCTAGAACCAATTAAAATCGTATGTCCAGAAGTAAAAATAGTTCAACAATCCCTTTGTTTTCCTTTTTTTAAATGGTTTCCCCCCTGCTTCCCCTGGTTTTGAAGCCGCCAGGGCAACGTTTGAAGCCCCGCCGCGCGCATTTGGCGCTGCTGCTCTGCACCACTGCCATGGCCCCCCGGAACGTGACGAAGAGCTACGCAGAGGTGGTGCGGCCCGTGGCGTTGCTTCCACCAGTGCCGTGGCACAGCGGCTGCGGGTGGCGTGATGAAACCATGGGTTGGTATATGGGTTAATGGTGGTTCATGATCTGAATAAAATGTAGGTTAACGAATGTTAACGATTGATATGGGTCAATGATTGCTCATAGTGGTTAATATTATATATATACACAATTTATGTACATATATATATATATATATGTATTATGGATGAGGCCGAAAATCGAATTCAAAAAAAGCTTGGAATCGAATTTAAAAAAGGATTAAATTCGAATTTAATTCCTACGTGTCTGGTCTTCATCGACCTTAAAAAAGGATTAAATTCGAATTTAAATCCTACGTGTCTGCTCTTCATCTGACCTTCAAGAAGGAATTAAATTCAAATTTAATTCCTGTCATGGACGGATTTTGACGGGAATTTCAGACCCCCCAGAATGCACATTGACAGGACAGACAGGGAGGCAGGAACCCAGAGAGAGAGAGAGAGACAGCTGACAGCTGGCTAGCTAAGCAGACGGACCGACAGCAGACATCCCCTCATCTTCACATCTTCCCCAACCTAACATCTTACATATTCACATCCTGACATCTTCTCATCTTCACATCCTCACATCTTCACATACACCTTCACATCTTCTCATTTTCACACTTCTCATCTTCACATCTTCTCATCTTCACACCTTCTAAGATATCTTCTCATCTTCACATCTTCTCATCCTCACATCCTCACATCTCACATCTTCTCATCTTCACCCTTCACATCTTCACACCCTCTCATATTCACATCTGCTCATCTTCACATCTTCTCATCCTCACCCTCTCGTCTTCACATCTGGGTTTCCGTGAGTTAGTGGCCGCAAATCCTGTTAAACATGACCTGGCTTTGCACCAAACGCCTCCCAGACCTCCCGCACCAAACCTCCCGGAACCTTCTCCAGAACCTTCTCTGGAACCCTGCAGAACCTCCCGGAACCAAAGTGAACCCCTGGAATCATCCACAGATCCTACGACCGGCGGGGGTCCGGAATTTGGACCTTTCAGCCCCGAAAAGCGCAAAAAGCGGACCCCCGCAACAAAGCCTCGCAGACGTTCTGCGGAACCTTCTCCGGAACCAAAGTGAACCCCTGGAATCATCCACAGATACTACGACCCGCGGGGGTCCGGAATTTGGACCTTTCAGCCCCGAAAAGCTCAAAAAGCGGACCCCCGCAACAAAGCCTCCCAGACGTTCTGCGGAACCTTCTCCGGAACCAAAGTGAACCCCTGGAATCATCCACAGATCCTACGACCCGCGGGGGTCCGGAATTTGGACCTTTCAGCCCCGAAAAGCTCAAAAAGCGGACCCCCGCAACAAAGCCTCCCAGACGTACTGCGGAACCTTCTCCGGAACCAAAGTGAACCCCTGGAATCATCCACAGAAGAATGCATCTGAGAAAAAGCCATCTGCCCATCTGCCAGAAGAATGACATCTGAGAAAAGGATTAAACTCGAATTTAATTCTTCTGATACATGCCCAGTAGGTTGGAAACTAGAGAAGAATTAAATTCAGATTTAATCCCAATTGAATTTGATTTCCAGTCCTATTTTATGTATTATACATATTTTAATAATTTTAATGGTTATAACCATGGGATTTTAACCTTTTTAATCACCATGAGTTGGGATTATATCTACCCACCTTCAACTGGAACTGCAGCCCCAAGTTGAAGGGTTGCTTTGATGGGTCCCACATTAGCTGCAGGGTGGTGCCCCAGGAATCGCTCGGTTGGGGCACCGGGGCCGAATCGCTGAGTTGGTAAACATACAGATTCGGGGTTATATCGAACTAGTTGAAGGGCGTTGCAAAGCACCATGAAACAACATGTAACTGGAGGGCACCACTACCTTGTACGGATTCAAACCTAGGGGCCCACCTACTTTAGGGTGAACTGGATGCTAGGGGGACCTGACCCAAAGGCACATTACCTAATTATGTTGGTATTCTGACCATCAGTTCACCTATCAAATTTGTTAAAAAATGGTAAATGTACCAGCATGACTGACAATTGTTGATGTGTTTTTTGTTCGAATTGGTAAATTGAAAGTCTAGGTATGCTTGCACATGTTAAATGTGCAATTTTGATTGAGAACAAAAACAACACATTATACACAATGGATCACAATGGGACTTTCTGACTGGAATCATGATGATTAACAAATGGATTTGAGGGTATAGTTTCATCCTTATTTTGGTCCAATAAGACAATGTAAAAGTAGGGTCAATTGAAGGGTCTAGGTACTGAGGAAATAATACCTTTTTGGCCAGCGCTAGTTAAATGATACATGCATTTACGTATACATAACTACATAACTATATAACTAAGTATCGTAGCTACATCGGTTTGTCTTTGAAGATGCAGGAATTGTGGTACCCTCGTTCCCAGGATTTGTTGTGTGTTTTGTGCCACCAGATTCACGTCGCTCACAGCACCGATTCCGCAGAGTTTAATTTAAGGTCATGTTCCACCCCTTGCCGGGATCCCCTATGTAGCGACACCAATATTTTTGTATTTTTGTGGGTGATCACTTAATCTGGTTGGTGGTTTGGAACATTTTTTATTTTCCATATATTGGGAATGATCATCCCAACAGACGAATATTTTTCAAGATGGTTAAAACCACCAACCAGCCAATATTTTTGTGGGTGATCACTTCATCCATTTTGGGAAATGATGAAAATCACCGAAGAAGAACGCACCTAGGATCTCCACCGCATCGTTGAGTCGCAGCTGATCTTGAAGGGTTTCCAAGAGGAGGTCATCACGCACTGCGCGCGACGCGTGGTCGCTAGACCTTTTTGAAGGTTGGTTGTGGAATGAGGATTCAACCAGTCAAAGATGGTGCCAATAACATGTATAAACCATATATGTATATATTTATATAGGTACAGTTTATATAGCCATATAATTATATAAGATATATAATATAAATATAAATATATATATAATAATATGGTATAATATGTGTATATATATATACATACTTATTTAGCGATATGCCAGTTGCTATTTAAGAGGCTTGGCGATGGTGTGGAACTGATATTCAAAAAAAATATATATTCCGATATTGTGATTTAAGTTCATTCCTCTGGTAGATTAGCAGAAGGACACTGCACACAAGGTGGAAGTGCAGATGGAGTTTGAAATTTGTTGCCCGACTCAGATCATGTTATGACATGTTATGACAACAATCTTGGATGTGATCAAAATTTGACTATCCTTGCAAGAAATGTACCAGCAGCGAGCACCACCCGCGTTCAGGGTTTCAGGCTGGTTGCATCCATATAATTATTTGGAAATCATTTGGCCAAACATTTAGTTCCAGAACAATATACTCCAACATAGTCTTGTTTAGTTATCTTTCATTGTAATGCCAAATGTTTTGGGGTTTTCCCTTGAAACTCTGACTTCCTGTTGGATATCTCTAGGTGGCCGCTACGCTTTATACCACATGTGCCTACTTAATCATCCTCTAGATCTCCCGGAGGTGGAAAGGACCAGTCAGAAGCACATGAAATTTTGGTGGTAACCAGAGTTTCCCGTTTCAAATTTCTTAGTTAAGTCAATCCAAAGTCGTTTTCTGGGTTGACTAGCATTGAAAACTACCAAAGGTTCACTAGGTTTGAGTTTTGACTACCTTTGAGTCATCCCGACTAAAGGTTCAGATTCGCAGCGAACACCATCTCAGGTCGAATTCTTTCGCCACGCCCGGACGCACGTTTATTTGTGGTTCTTGGAGCAATATGACCAGTTGAAGGTGTTGTTAAATGTTGTTCAGAGTTGACTTTGAAATGAGGTAAACAGACAGCAATGATTCAACATGTTGTTGAGATAGCCCTTTACATCTCTTTACGCTGTTTCCCTCATGTGAAGTTTTGGCAAACAGTGTTTTTGAAATGGCGGCGCCACAATATGATGCAAGATGATACGTATAATATGATGTTTAGTGGTAAGACGCATGACAGCTTTGACAACCAGATGTTTGTGACTGGGCAAATCAATGATGACCATGCCACTTGCCAAAGTGATTTGTGATGGTAAGTTGCAGCTATCATGGCAAACCCGCCGTAACAAACGAGGGGTTTCTTGGTCCAAGGAGATTGCAACGAACCTTTGGGCTTGCAACGCAAGCCCCCTCAGAAAATGAACATCAAAAATTATCAAAACTATACTAAAACTATAATGTTATCATGTTTTCATCAACATTAGATTTTGATCATACTTGTTCCATCTTGTTTTTCTATTGTTTTTGGTTGACTTATACAATTCCATAAAGATGCAAGGGCGACTGCGAGGGATCAACGTGCTCGAAGGCCCGAAGTTTCTCCTCCACGCCTGTGACGATGCACTTCTTGAGGCCGGGTTACGGTAGATGCGGGTGATTCAAAAGCGATGCAACTCAGATTTTTGATGATTATAGATGATTATAGTTGATTATAGTTGAATATAGATGATTATAGATGATTATAGTTGATTATAGTTGAATATAGATGATTATAGATGATTATAGTTGATTATAGTTGATTATAGTTGAATATAGTTGAATATAGACGATTATAATTGATTATAGTTGAATATAGATGATTATAGTTGATTATAGTTGAATATAGATGATTATAGTTGATTATAGTTGAATATAGATGATTATAGATGATTATAGATGATTATGGATGATAGATGAACTCCGAAGATAGGAAAGTAGAATATATAAAAACTAGTGACAAGTTCTTATGATAGATTGTGGTTCTATCTTCTTGTGGACTACTATAATCTATATTTTGATGTGATTTCTGAATGTGACATGTAGTATAGATTTGTGATTATATGATATTATATGCATATACATATATATATATATATATACACACATATATATATATACAACTACAGCACCAGTTGCTTTAAACCATTTTTTTGCTGATCACTAGTTAGTAACTAGCAGCACCAAGCATTTGTATGTGAACCTTAGGATGGACACCGTGGCTCAGGACAGCCATCGAAACTGCAGCAGATCTGAAGGCTGGGCCTCTGGGTGGAATTAGCTACCTGGTTACAGCTGGTTACCTCACGTGACACCTCCTTTTTTGAGTTTCTGGTCAAGTTCAGTGAATCTGTAGTTCTAGTGACCTTCTGGTGGAGTGCTTTACTAGTGCTTTGCCACAAATGAATGATGATGTAGCATGAGAATGCAAGAAAATGTCAATGGTGGGATATTTTTGGGCGATTTGCATTGAAATTTTCTTGCAACTACTTAAGGATGCTCCTCAGGTTTTGTTAGCAGTCTATCCCCATTATGGCGGGTTGAATTCCAAGCGAGAACTCCCCATGTTTCATGGTTGAATCACCAATGGTGACCATGGGGAAATATCATCTTAAAATAGCTAGGTCAATCAACTGGATGGGTAGAAACTAATCCTGGATAGTCTTTTGGTATGGGATTATCTACTGGCCATGATACCATTGTTTTCATGTTTGATTTTCCCATGTCTTTCAATCAACTAAAATTTATGGATAGATCTAATTTCAAAATGAATCACACTTCCATATTTTTTCATGGTTGATTCACCCATTTGTTTTGTTCAAATCCGTTTTTTTCCCCCCCCCGGACCGCTTCGCGTCGCGTTGAACAAACTCTCCAGGCGTCCGTGCATGACTTGGATCTGGCGGCGGAAGAGGAGGTCTTGCATCGAGCCTTCAACCAGGTACCCATGGGTAGCCCACAATGGAAACAATGTGGATGGAAGTTCCTGTACTATAATGGAAGTTTATATATGGCAGTGTGTCAAAACCAATAGTACCCCTTTTTTGTTCACATCAAAATAGCTGGGATTTATGGATGTTCATCTCCCTAAAAATGGTATCTTCATAGGTATTGATCCATACCTATATAAGTACTATATATATATATATATAATGGATGATTTGAAGTGTATAAACGTGGTTTATATTGGTTTATTATGGTGGGTTTATAAATGTTTATTTCATGGAAATTTACAGGTTTATATCTACTGAAAAGTCCCTTACTAAAATAAATGATCTGGAGGGGTACCACCTCCTTTAGGAAACATCCAGATGTGCATATATATATATATATAATTATATATATTTATATAATTATATATATATATGTATATATATACATATATATCTATATGTATATATATATATATGTATATATATATATGTATATATATATATACACACATATGATATGTGATCTATGTAGTTGGGAAATACATAGGTTTTGGGGGATGGGTCAACTGCTCCACCAACAAAAGCAATGATTTTTTTTTGGGGGGGGATATTTTATGGGGATACATCATCTGGATGAACAAACATTGGTATATGTTGTAACCCCACGTCATGACGTCACTGGAAATCATGGGATTGTTGTTCAGGCTCAATCATCCCCTTAGCTGGCTCTATTTCAGCGATATTTTCCGCTAGGTGAATCATGGACCTGCTGATTTGCAGTCGGCCGAACAAAAACCACTGTGGGGAGTCAACCGACCACTTAAAAAAGGGATGTAATGGGAATTAATGTGATAACAAACAATATTATATTTGGGTGTCTATGTTTATAGGAAACATGTTTTTTTGAATTAGTGGAATTATGTTCCATGGTTTAGGGGCACCATTGTGCCACGGGGTTACTCTCTGGTAAGAAAAACCGTGGCTAGCTTGAAAATACTTAATAAATGGAGGTGGTTTTAATGGACACATCATTGAACTAATTGGAGGATCATTGGGGATATGTGTCCACTGCGATGTTTTATTCCTGATATACTGACCATTCTTGTTTAGGGAACATTTCGATGTCATACATTTTCACACTGCCAAACATTTCAGGAATTAGCCATCAAAAACCTTGATTTTTTTTCAGCCAATGAGTTTTGCCGTTTCATATCATGGGAGTTGTAGCATTTCATATACCTTTCGGATCCTTTCGGTATTCAAACATGACAAACAGAAGTCCTCCCAAAAACAACAGCCTTACTGAGAAAAAATCCCTCGAATGAAGGATTTTCCAGCAAGCCATGTTTGATTCCCGGAGGGTACGCCTTCCCTCGAGATGTGACAGGTCTGTCTACAATACTTGGGCCCTGCGGATCAACCAGCGCTGCGGCAACTGTTACAGGACTCGGGTAGAAATCCCGGCGACCTGGTCTTCCCAAGATCTAGCCTCTCGTAAACATACTATTGAAAATGGCCATTTATATGGTGATTTTCCATAGTTATGTTATATAGTTTACCAGAGGGTACTCTAAAGATCAAGTAGGGTTTTTTACGGATTGATTCCGGAGTTTGACCAACATGGAAGATTCAAAGATATTCACCCCACGAAAATAGTTTTATGTTGTTGATTTGCATTTTCTTTTTTTAGAATGGCAATGGTCAGCTGAACCCTCTTGGTTGATTGGATATCCGCTTATACTATCTGGATCTATCTGGTTTAATGGATGCCAATTAGGGAATCCTGCACTCAATCCCAATCTTGTGTTGGTAGAAGCCAATTGTCCACCAATTTTTGGTGGGTCCAAACTAATTGTCAGCGGTGAAATGTCCATGTTTCTTCTGCGGGTGGTTTTGAATAAATTTGGCCCTATGTTTTCAGTAGTTTTTGTGAACATGAAGTGAAACCCTGATGACATCGCCTACATTCTGATTGAATGATGATTTTGACAAAGTGTATGTCTCACCTCTGAGCTTCCCTGAAAAGGAGCTCTTTTCTGCCCAACACCGGCAGCAGCCGACCAAGGCTGGCCATAGGACCGTTGTTGTGGGCCTGGGTCTAGCTACAGCCCACGAAAGTAGCAAGCTTGATCCTGCAGGATTCTTGCAGGTACATCCACACTTTTAACATACCCTGGGACATCTCATCATGAAATGACGAAGCATGACCAAGCCCAAGAAAACAGGGGATTTAGGATGGCTTCAATTTGACAATAGGTTTCTGCTGTCTTTTTTTCTCAACTAGATTACCCTGAAGTCTTGAACCCTCGAATTATTATTACCATGTATACTATGACAATCTATGACTATGACCTAATCAATTCATATAATATGTAGGCACTTAACCTTGAAGTTTGAATGTGTTCACCAGGAGATTTCCCCCTCTTTTATGGGTATGGGTTTCAGGTCGGAAAAGGGCACAGGTTTTCGTCATTCGTAAGACAATCCATCTCATGTTTCGGGTAATTGCGACCCATACCCATAGAAAGGCCGCGGAAACTCGACTATATCACAAGTGCCTGGTGAAGAAAAACATGGAATAACAAATAGAATGAAATATATCAACATGAAAATAATAACATGAACATATGAACATTATGCGTGGAAGTGAACATTGTACTATAGAGTCATTCTACATGGTAAAATAATCATTAAAACTAAAACACATTATTGAAACAGTTTAGATGTATTTGGCTAATACGTCTACGGTTATTACAAGTCTACAATCCTCCCTAAGGATCCAAACACTTCTTGAGACGATGACACCAGGGGGGCTGGTTCGACGGCGGTCGTCGACTCTCCACGCGGAGGGCCTCCTTTTTCCAGGACGGGTCCAGCGGGGAATTGACCATGGAACGTTGGGATTTAAGATTAACCTTGAAACGAGATGAAACGAGGAGGTTTGACGACAGAACATTGGGATTTAACATGATGACTCAACTGTTTAATCATTAACGTGCTGAGTCCAATGATAGATCGTTTGGAATTATTGATCCAAAATTAAAAATGGTCTATGCAAGCATCGAATATCAGGATTCGACGAATAAGAAGAAACTTAGGCTGTGATGCGATTGAATGGTGGGATTGAGCTGGTTAACTCCTCTTAGTTTTTTTTTTTTAATGTTGTTTTTCTTGGATCTGGATGACGTTAACGATTGAATCCAGTTTCCACTGGCCGCTTGGACTATCAATCAAGGCTTCTGGCTGCGAAAAGATAATTTTCCTTTTGATTATACAACATGTGTGTTGCTGCTGATCTTTTTTGAGTATTCATAGCCTAAATGCGTTTTTTATTGTAAAGCGCTCGTTGCAGTCATTTTTCACAGGTGTAAGGATCAGCCCCTGCAAAAACTGGCTCAGGAGGTCTCGGATGGCAGCTCATCGTCGGACGGCCACTGGGGTCGCAATGGTTGTTTTAATACTAGGCCATGGTGTAATGACTTGGATTATAGTTTGGGGTAACCACCATTTTAGGAAACCATATAGTTTTAGTATGTTTTAGTCTAGTGGCTATTCGTACTATGTAGTAATGTCGGTACTATATAGAGTCTTTATAGAGTTTCTCTACACAAGATTAGTTGTGCTTATGGACAAAGTGCTTGAATCCAACATGCAATATGTTCGAGCCTTTTGGTATATTCCCCCCAGACTTTTGTAGAACGTTGTCTTGCATAAAACAGTGGGAGCGGTACTACAAACAAGTAGTCTGTGGTGATACATCCCCATTTTACTGTTTTCTTAACGGTTACAAACGGTTACAACAAGCCATTTTTGAAGTACTAATTAATCCATTATAGTAATTACTATAAACAACTATAAAAACAAAAACTCGTCTAGTGATTGCTGAAGTTGAGTTGTAACAAACCATAGCAACCGGCAACAGACACCAGAGAATTTAAAACTGAGGCGACGCGTCGCGCCGAAGCGCTGAATTAGGCAGACAATGGCAACGGGTTGTGATGGCAACAAAAATAGGGTGAATTCGCGAAACTTCTGGGAATTCTGGATGAATATATATATATATATATGTATTGACTATAGGCTATAGGGGTAAGCATATACCATTTATCCGTTGATCCGTTTTTTGTTTCAGGTTTGTTAAGTCTTCCAATTCATTGAGGAAAATGATGTGTCTCAACATGGGTGAATCTTGGAAATATGATATTGCGCTTAAACGATTCAAAACGAGTCTATATTTACCACCGGTGATAGGAAAATAGCAATATCACCAACACAAGAATAGGATGATGAAGGTCTAACAATGATAGACCATGTGTGTATATTTTTCTCGTTTGGGTTGTCCAAGAAACAAAAAGAACGGGATACCAAAATTGCCTGTTGATGCAGACTCTAATGCAGACTAGGATCATCTTTTTCGGTGGACTTTGGGTCTAACCCGTGTTTTTGGACAAGAACCAACAGTGGAACTGGAAAATGATGATGACGATGATTTGTTGCCTTTGCGAAATGACCAGTTCGGGGTTCCAAATTGCCCTCTGGTAGTTTCACATAACTTTGGAAACTTGCCAATTTATAGATATGTTACTATTAAATCTATTAAACACAGTTGGTTTCCCATAATCATGTCAAATTGCCAGATTATTATTTTTTGGATACATCAAGGACGATAGAGCAACCAACTCTGAAACGTTTCCACCTCTGATGTGACGATTGCGTCTCATGTCGTGGCAACTTCATGGAATTTTATCTATGTATCATGCCGCAGTATCATGTACCTATCTTGTTGAAACGAGTATGGCTCAATTTCGGCTCATGTTTGAAAAGAGTATCTTTCTGACTTGACTCATTTCCAGCTCTGACTCTAACATTTGACATTCCCAAATGGCTCGATATGACTCGATATCCTTTCCTCATCCCTTAGAACCTCAATCTTCGTTTGTGTCGACTTGACTTGACTAGGAGTCCCAGGGAGTCCCCAGAAAGCCGTGTTTTCCATTTTCAAATTCCTGGCCCAGGTTATCGCGCCCACAGGACCTGCACCTGGGGTGGAAGTGGGGCCCGCCGGGCCCGCTTGATCTTTCTACATAAGCTTTTCATGGATGTGGTAAGCCCAATGCCATCAACCTCCATTTCTTTTGATGGTTTCCACCACCATGGTACGTTTTTTCTGCCCTTTACCCTGCAATTCCCTATGAATTCTACTGGTTTTCGAAGCTGCACTTCGCCGCAGTACCATGTACTTGGAAGAAGAAGAAGAGGAAGAATCCGAGGAGGCGTGGATGGCGACGGGGCAAACCATACCAGCATCATGTTACTCATATTAGTATGATTATAATGTATCATATAGTTATGTGGGTTGCCCAGGCCATGAATATTCGAAAACTGTACCCATATGTTCAATGTATAAATACATATCACTAGTGCAAATGGGTTACTGAACCTTAGATACCCGATATGTTTTGGTGATCGGGGGCTGTTGGTAGGATTGGCACCCTCAGAGGTGGTACAGAAAGCTGGGTCAATTAGCACAAGGTTGCCCCAACCTAGCAATATCATGAAATGTCATGAAGTAAGTGTGGTAAACCCAGTATATATATATATAATTGTTTATACATAATATACGGATCCATGTCGTTTGATTGTTTATACAACCCATTTTTGGTATGTTTTCTTCTTGTTGGACCACAGATTCACCGCAAAAGCTGGAGGCAACAGATAGAACGAACGGTTGATGGGTTCATTTACCCTCTGGTAAACATATAGAGAAAAACATGGAATATCACCATTTTTACATGGTAAATCAACCATTTCTATGTCCATGTTCAATAGCTATGTTAGTTTACCAGAGGGATAGAGGGTATGTTTCTTTGTCATTTGTTTTTTCACCCCAAGAAGCGGAATAAAAACTCCCGTTGACTGACCTGTTTTGCTGCAGAAGGCTGAATGCTTTCACTTTGATCTAACAGACATCACTAGGGATTTGAATGGCAACATCTGCCTTTGTTTTGACAATTTGTTTATTCAGCTGGAAAATCAGATTTATCAAGATCCTGACAAATAAAAGCCATTTGTGGTTTGGTTTGTTATTTGCCATACGGGCCATACTGGACTTGGGATCACAAGATTTGATCGTTCTCTATATTGCCCCGAAGTGTCAGTAACCATCATCGAATGTGTATATTTATATTCCGAGTATTGCGTCGCTTGCAGTTTTCGAAACTACTGCTAAACCTTGCTACATGGTTGCTTTGATGTGTTGATTGGTAGGGATTTTTGATGGAGGGACAGTTCACATGCAAGCCAACTTGAGTGAAAGATGTCCAAGTGTACGAGAATATAGTGATATGATATAAAGTGCTCCTCAATACCAATAAGGGCTCTCTGAAGGATCAAAAAGCTATTCCCACTCTGAAATACTCATTTTATGTTTTGAGTATATATATATGTATATATATATATGCAAGTACAGAATGTTACAGTATATGATGTATCATGATCTATCCAACATGTTTCTCCATATCCTATAGCCGTATAGTATAGTCTATAAGCTATGACTGCCCGCAGTTGACGCATAGAATGGCATTGGCCCTAATTGGTACTTATATACCTTCAGAAACATTATATAATTATATTTTTAAATAGAAATGGTGCAAGTACATATGTTTATCAATTTCTTAGAGATAAATTGAGGGTAAATCAACCTTTTGAAGACTATTATCCTGGGGTTTCCCCATGGGTTTTCCACATCTGTGCTGGTTTACCCCCCCGGGTTAATTGAGGGCCTAGCTACAGGTTGATCCCTTCCACAGGACGATAGCAGCGACAGCTCGACCTTCAGCGAAGCGGAGACCACGCAGGCAGAGGGGCTCTATGGGACATATGAGCAGTTGATAATTCTGTGGGACTCTACTGGGAATCTACTTACTAACCAATATATCGAATGGGATGTTATATTGGTTATATGTTATGTTTTATTCAAAACCTGTTGACTGATGATTCTGTGGGATTCTACTAACCAATATATTGGGGATGATGTGCAAATCTTTATTCACCATCCAGGAGGGACTACAGGGGTTTTGGACACTGCTTATTTGTGTATCCACAACTGGTTGATGGTTTCAAACATATTTTTTATGGTCAACATTGCTTTGGCTCCATTTATCATCATTTATCCATAAATGAGCATTCAAACAACAAAAAGGGTGACTCAAGCAACAAAATGGCGGGACAAGAGGGATTTGTAGTGGGGATATACAACTTGTTGCTGGTTTTCAGTTATCCCCCAAGGATCTTTGAGCTTTTGGGTAGGGGTTCCCATTTGGATTTTTTATTTGGCAACTTTGTTATCATATAATATTTTGTTTGCTATCTAGAATGTTTTATTTTGCCAAGTCATGACGTACTTCAAAGCATGAAGAAACAACTCTAATCATAGGATGTGAAGCCACTGGTCAATGGGCATGGAACGTTTTGTTCTGCATTAAGTTCTTTTTGATGGTAAGTTTAATGGGGGGAACACTTTACTTGCAGCTAGACATGACCTCGTTTGAATGGCATCATATGGCATCTACATAAGTTTAATCTTATGTTTTTTTCCGAGAAACCCGTAAATGGGCGTTGCTGAGGCTTGATGTTTACTAGAACAAGCATCAGATACAAAATGCAAGTAGACTGTATACTTGTAGAAATGTGAGGCATCAAGCACATTCATGAGTTTCATTAATGGTACTGGAATATCCAAGGACTCGCATAGGAATCGATGTGGCTTGCAGTAATGTCGCATAGGAGCCACCTGGAGCCCTGGGGTGGAAACCTCAGAGATCCAACGACCACAGAAAACGACCCTAAAGCTTGGTCATAAAAAACGACCGGCTGTGGAAAATGGCCTGTTTCTTGATGATGTTTCCATTGATTTGCATTGAAAGTGGTGATTTTCCATAGCTATGTTCAATGACCAAAGGGCAAATGATGATTTTTTTATACACCCAGTTACAAAGTTCATTGTGTTTACCCAATCCCCTGTCGGTATATTATATCCATCATGATTTACCCCCAGGATCCAGTGAAGCTAGTTAGTTCAACCAAATTGATCCATGTATATGTTGAGTTAGTTGAAGCATCCAACATAAAATATCATTTGCATTTTGTAGTTGTACAATATGTAAACTATATTTTTTTTACTTGTTTTTGAGCGGTTCTTATGATCTTCATAACCTGTAATTATATTGAACCCGCTGCCAATACATAATCTGTAATTGAACCCGCTGCCACTACCTATATAACCTGTAATTGAACTCGCTGCCAGTGCGTAACCTAGAATTATTTTTAAGCCGCTGCCAGTACAGAATCGTATCTAACAACTGCACGGGGTCAACACTTGATCCTAATCAAATTCTATCAATGACAACTACAAAATATTTTTTGAAAAGTATCTTGGTCGGAACTTTGGATGGCATAGACCCAACTACAAAATGTTATTGAAGGGAAAAATAATGTTAGCATTTCCGATTTTCAACTATTTTTCAACTTCAGATGCATAGGTTTTTGTAGTGCATATCTTGACTTGTTTTCGGAATCAAATCAAGTTGTGCTCTGTATTTTGTAGTTGCAAAAATGGGACCATGCATCCAATTTTGTAGTTGCAGGCCGGATGCTTTGTGTCTTGTACCTATCAAAATCTTCTGCACAACTCCTCCCCCTTATCTGAACCCCGATCCAAATTGCCTATACATCGGCAACAATTGATGGATATAATTTCTATATATCATTATTGGATCAATCATTATTATTGGATATTGATATAATGGTTGATTACGCCCAAATTATCAGTTTTTCCCCTCCGGTAATCAAACTGCCAGCTGGAAAATCTCCATTTAGTTCGACGATGATCGCCGATGGTGAATCCGATGCAATGACTTATTTCAGTATGTTCCACGATTCACCATATCCCATATGAGCAGCTGGTTGGTGGTTTGGAACATAAATTTTATGATTTTCCCATATATTGGGAATAATCATCCCAACTGGCGAACTCATATTTTTCAGAGGGGTTGAAACCACCAACCAGTTCCACTATTCTCCATATACCATCAGAGGGGTTGAAACCACCAACCAGTTCCACTATTCTCCATATCCCATCAGAGGGGTTGAAACCACCAACCAGTTCCACTATTCTCCATATCCCATCAGAGGGGTTGAAACCACCAACCATTTCCACTATTCTCCGTATCCCATATGTGTCTTTTGTTTTTTTTCCAGTAAGACAACTATATGGTTTCCCATTATGGGGTAGCCCCAAATCATCCAATCGTGAAACCCATCGTCTCCAGGCTGAAGAGGCTGAGATGACGCAGTGGATGGGGCTGCTGAGCGAAGAACTGGAGAGGTGCCGACGTTGGTAAGAAAGATGATTATTAAAACATATTAAAACCAGCACCTGGTAGAGTATATAATGTATTTAGGTGTATTCATGTATCATTGATACTATAGATCATCAAAATAAAAACAATCATTGTATATAGATTGTGATGGATCAGTATATCATGTATACTATATGACAGATCATTATAGATCTATATTGGATATCTATCTATCTATCTATCTATCTATCTATCTATCTATCTATCTATCTATCTCTATCTATCTATCTGTCTATCTATCTATCTATCTATCTATCTATATTGTATTTGTATATATATATATATATACATTGTATGCATCTGCCTTGACCTATATATATATATATATATACATAATGGTCAGCATAACAACACCTTTGGGATAGCATACCCATTTTCCATGAAGGGTTTAGGCCTGAATAGTTTGGTGGATATTTTGTGCTGGATATTTCAGCCACAGAGTCCACCTTGGATCATTTTGGCGACTGGAACTGGATGAGATCTGGATGAGATTGAGTGCAATGCCGGAATTTGAGGTGCAAAGCCGGACCAGGCCTGGAAGGCAGGGTCACTGCATGTCACTGCGATGATGACCAAACATCAGTGGAATTTGCCTCAGTTGAAGGCCGGTGATCGACCTTGGCCGCTTGGCCTTTGAATGACATCCCAGTTGGATCATCGGAGCGATTGCTGGATCTGGCGGACGAACACCTTTGGGTGTTTCCAAATATACAAAAGCCATCGAACTCCGCTGTAAATGGATGTTTTTTTTAATGTTTTTTTTTTATAATGGGATAAGTGGAGAATCTGCCAGCTAGCCATGTTTGATTACAGGACCGTAAATCGAGTAATGCTTGGCCATACATGTCGATCATTTCTTTATTTTGAAATCGCAACGAATGGAATCTGAGCATCCAAGCTCGTACCAACCCAGTTATGCCCAGTTAAAACGCCAAAGCTAAAGCCCGGGTGCCGGCAAAGATAGTGATTGAAGCCATGTGACCCTTGTAATTGTACAGAGTTTTGTTCCCGCCGAACTGGGGGACTCCTTTGCAAAACATATATTATTATACATGTATATCAAGAGAGCCATCAACAGGGTTTGCGGAAGAAAACATCTGATCTATCCTGTCTCAAGGTTGATTCCTTTGACTACCATGATTCATGATATAAAATTGGGCTGTGCTTTTTTGAAGACAACCGAGATAGAATCGTCATGAATTGACACATGTTTCCCTTCAGCATTGGGGCATGGAGGTCAAAAGGGGATGCCCTATACCCCACCACCCAGGCCTAAAGCAACCCAAAAACATACGACTCGACCATCGACCTCCAAGACAATTGTGTCACCTCATCTTTGGTTTCCTCTCCCCTTGTTTACCCTCTGGTAAACTAACGTAACTATTGAAAATCACCATGCTATTCATGGGTAAATCCACTATAAATGGCCATGTTCAATAGCTTTTTGTATGTTTACCAGGCCGGGTATCCCTTTGAACAGATGAATTTCGTAGCTCCACCAGTCATCATTTCCAGCTCACGGTGTCACCGTCCTTTTAGAAATTACAGAGGCGCGGTCTGTCGACCTCAAGCTCCTACATGAGCATTTTTCGGCAACTGCGCATGGCCATGCGTACCTTGGACCTGGCAACATGGTTCATATCCCCAAATGCGGGATGCACATAGCTTGAGGATTTGAGGATTAAAAACATATCCCAGTTGGTGTTTACTCAGTTAAGTAGAACGGCATTTGGAGGTGGAGTGGCCCCCAAGAAATATCTACATGGGGATCCCCCGAGCAATTGGAGTTGTTTAGCCGAAATGGGGGATAACATGTTGCAATGTGTTACTGTTACTGATTTAATGGGATAACGGGATAACCCTATTTTTTGCAATTACCCTGTTTTCAGGCCACATCCCATCTTGGTAAATTTGTTGAGGACCTCAGCGGCAGACCTAACAGCCAGGACTTTAAGGTTGCCAGGAGACATAATCCCAAAACTGGTTTAGTCCTGGTCTGTGAATTATCATAGTCACAAATAGTATGTACATGTATATATATATATATACATATATGATACAATTTTGCCCAGATGCCTCTGACAATTGGGAAAGCAAAATACTACCAAAAAGCTGGGAAGTATGATCTTTTGACTATCCCATTTGTACATGTGGAAGTTAAGAAGTGAACCCCATCATCGCCGAGGCAGTCACCCCCATCCGCCCAGGTTCTTTCCCCGGAACGATTTTGTGTGGCCCCTCGGGAGTGGGCAAAAGCACCATGCTGCGCTGTATGTCTCTTGGCGGTGATGCTGGGGCTGGGCCTGGCGTGTGGGGAATTTGAGGGGTGTCCGTTGTTGACCAAATGCTTGGGGATTGCTTGGGGATTGCTTGGGGATATCAGAACTCAGAACTACAATGTCCAACTGTGACACCTCCATGCTGAGGATGCAAGCTGAGAAAGCCGCTTGCGCAATGAAGGTACCATGGGGAGATCTGGGTGGGGATTGGCAGCAACTGAGCTATTGATAGACCCATGAATCCATGTGTGTGTATATATATATATATCAGGCTTCACGAATCAAATTGATGGTGGACTAGACAGAAGCTTTTGATTATGTTAATCTTCATCCAATCATCCGATCTATTCCTTTCCTATCCAGTACATTCCAATACTCTTTTCCGAGGATTGGTATGTGAGGCATGTTGGCTTCATCCCCCTCATCAAACTTCATGGCGACATGGTTCATCCCAGCTGGTGCCTGGTGGATTTCCCGTTCCAACCAGGAAACTAGGCCTTTTTCGATCGTGTCATTGGCAACGGGTAAACCAACCAGACCTACCATGATTTCCCATCGTGATGGTTTAATATCAACATTTTTCGCGGATTTAGACATTTGAACATCAATAATGCGGGAAACCCAATGCCATAAACATGGGCATAAACATACCATTTGGGTATGGTTCATAACACCCATTTAAAACCGTGTGTGGTGATTTTGGGGATGGTTTATGGCATTGGGCTTAGCACATGTTTTTTTTGCAGACTGCAAGCCTCGTCAAGCGTGGCTCTCAGACAGTCGTTCCAAACGTCAGGAATTGGTCCCACCAGAGATGGTTCAGTGCTTTCCTGGTGCTTTGCCACCCGAAACGTTGGGCTCTGGAGGACTGTGGCTTGGGGAAGATGTTGTCTACATATTTTAGTACACTAAATATAATATATGATATTTATGATTATTTATGTATCATCTAAAATTATCTATTTGTTTGATCATATATAATTAGTCAAGCGATTATTTGGAATTGATATCATACATATGTGTATATATATATATATTTACTTATTTAATATCTATTGTTATCCCCATATTCAGTACTGTAATAATTTATCATCAAACAATATAAACAAACACTACCTACCATTTGGGAGATTGTATCATATTGTATCCCCAGAATATCACATGGTTGGTTTGTCTACATTTAGTGAGGAATAGTTTGATTTAATATGTTTTAATAGTCCTATCATAGGTCCTGTTTATCCATATATATATACAATTGATATGCTCCATGTATGGCATGTCGACCTAAAATTGGCTCATGTTGGTGAATATTCCATAGCATGGAGCATTGAGGTATATAATTGGTTATTGGATACCAGTGTCCAAAAAATATGCCATCTTGAAGGGCAAGACAAAGAAAACCCATTGGATGTGACTAATATTGGCCGTATAGATTGGAGTTGTTCCAAGCGATGGAGAACCAACTAATCTTTAAAGAAAAACTTTGTACTTTGGCTTTCACTCTTTTACAACCATGCAGAGCAGTTGAGATGGACATGAATCACCTGATTTCCCTGTATAGTAAACACATGTAAACATCACTAATCCCAAGTGAAGCCTACAACAGATCAAAACACCGAGATAGTCACAATACTCACAGACATTTGGGTTTGTCTGAAAATAGTGTAGCCCTACACCCAATGGTTTTGCTGATCATTATCCCTACTAAATGGCATTGGGAGTATACCCCATTTTCAGACATAGCCATATGGATTATATGGATATTTATATGGATATAATCATTATCAACCATCATTAACCACCATTAACCATCATTAACCATTACCCATTTAAGTGTTGATTGAATTCTGACTTTGGATCCCCCGTAAGGGCGACAAACACCAGACCGGCAGGATCCGAAGCTATGCGCGGCAGCGTGCTCTCGAAGCTCTTGTCCTCGGCAGCTCACCACAAGGTCACGTCGTAAACGCATCACGTCGGGAGTCAGGTTCTGTGGGTATCACATATTAATGTTCTTTAAATTTCTTTAATATGTATATATTTCTACAATATTATAAAATATTTTACACATACACCCCTTATTATAATACATCTATGCGCACCAAACTATGTAATATAATGTTTGTTTCAGCCTCAGAGCCTGGTGAGTTGCAGTCAAGTCGTTGTCGTCACAGGACCTGTTGACTGCTGGTGAAGTCTACGCTCGCATCTACCCATAAAACGTGTATGAAATAATATGAAACACCAAACTGTTCCTAATGTTCAATCATTTGGTTTGTTACATATATCATCATATATCACTATAGAATACTATAGACTATATCCTAACTTTTGGTTGCGTTTGATGATTGGTCAAAATCATCATACTGTATGGGCGAAACGTGGCAAGATCCTACAGTATGCGTTTTGTTGATTTTGATGGTTAAATACCCATGTAGAATGCGGAAGATCACGAGGGTCAACCACACCATGGACGATGGGATGTTGTTAGTTTATTTGTTACATTTGGGACAGACCATAGCTGTTACAAGCTGCGTTTCTGAGGGTTAAGCCAATCACCATTTGGTCATATCACAATGTTGGATTGTTGACACCCGATTTGTGTTCCTACTTCAATCACCATACGTGTGGCTCAGGTTTCCACTTTTGTTGGTCCAACCCCAAATTTCCTGGATTTGTTTCAGGGCATAAAACGAATAGAAACCTAGTACGAATTCCTTTCTCACATATATAGTGTACCCTCTGGTAAACTAACATAACTATGGAAAATCATCATTTTTTTATGGGAAAACTCACTATAAATGGCCATTTTCAATAGCTATGTTAAATTACCGGAGGGTACTCACCCATTGCCACGGGAAAATGCAAGAGAAGCATCTTCAGCAAGCCCAGGTTTCTGTAAGCAGTGTTGAAAACAACGACCCACTATCAATGATTTGCTCGGGGGTTCTACAGCAACCAAAATGACTTGGAAATTCTCACAATGGCCATTGGGCCATTATCATCCAATATCCATAATGTTGAATAATTGACACATTCCTTAAATTAATAAATTATGTTTCTCACAATGAAAAAATCATGAACTGATAATTATCCATAATTATCCTATGAATTGGTAATTCCTTAATACTCACAGGGGGTTATACTATCCATCTACCCAATGTATTGGGCATTGTCATCATCCTTAAAAATCGGGAATTCCTATTAACCAACCAGTACCAGTATAACAAGACTTGTTTAAAAAAAAACTAACCAACCAGCATTATCATATTTCTATCAACACATATCATGCAAGTATTAAACAATAATATGTTTTTCACCAGTGTTCAAAACCTAGCTTATAGCTCTTTTCCATGCACATCCACCTAGCCAATATATTTGGGATATATATATATAAATATCTACAGTATATTAATTGGAATCCTTTTTGCACCAACCAAGGGTTGTTTAGCAGCCACTGCTCAAGCTGCCCCGCTCCGAAAGCTGCAGGTTTTGTGCTTCGACGGCGTGCTGGACTCCTGGGCAGAGTCCTTGCATGGCGTGCTGGACCGAACAGGCACGAAAAATGGGAGATATGGACCATTTTGGGCATGGGAAAAATGGTGACTATCGGGGAAAAGCACGTCATTTAACCACAACAACATGGATCGAACATCGTTAATCATGTTTAATCAAGAACAGTCCGAATCATGATTTGTTATCTGGAGAAATGGGGAGTTAATGATTTGCCGAGGAATTTTGGGTGGTTGCTATTTGATCTATCACAGGTAAGTCGATTGGTGTTTTCCCTGAACCACTTGCAATTGGAATTCCACTCAAGCAAAGGGGGACTCAAGCAACCAATAATTGGATAGAATTGGCAAAGTTGGTTTGTAATCAACTGGATGATCTGCGGTTTGTAATCAATGGGTATATCTCCACTTTGACGGGTGAAACCAAAGCAACGTGGGGACTCATCCTGTGGGGAAGATTTCAGTATTATCTCTAAGCCATGTTGATTGGACAATAAACTACCATGTTTATATCATTCAAAAGCAACAGTTAAACCAGAAGTCATAAACCGCATATTTTTGGTAGCAAAACCTGTTGTCGATTAGTGAATTTTGTCCAAAACTCATAGATAAGACAATTAAGTCTATATAATTGTCTATGACAGACCAAAGGGTCTCGGTGCACCCAGATTTTCAGAGAAACTCATGGCTCTGCATTGCCCCGACTTGGCGCCATGCCACGGATATTGTTAGCAAATTTGATGAACCATCGCCTCCGCGAGGGTTTGCGTTCGCATTCTTTTGAAAAGTTCAAAATACCAAACCTGATGACAATGACTTGTGTGCTGGTGTTGTCTACAGTGAAACGATGTGAAACGCGTTGCAAAGCTGCACGTCGACTTGCTGAAAATTCTTCGCACTGTTTTGCCATCCTGACGGGTGGCTATGTCAGCCGAGCATCCTATGCCAGGGGAACTGGCTACTCGGACCTCTGCCCTTCTTGCCAAGTGGTGTCATCTTGCGACCAGGAATTCTGGACATGCCCAAGTGTCCCAAACCCTGAGCAGCGGCCACCAAAACCCGAATGTCCTTTGCAGGCACGACTGGGTTGGCCCACTACCGAAAACAAAAACGGTGATGCCATCCTTGCATGGCAGTGTCAGGTGAGAAAGTTTCAGCTCAGCCATCGTTATAAGCCTCCGACCCCTGGATCTTAAGCTTTAGTGTTGCACATGTCCGTTTTCCAAATCACCTGCCTTGATTTGAATCCTTGCCCAAAATATTCGACTACTACGACATCTTGTGGTATCTTGTGTCTTGGCAGTGACAACATGCTTAATTACACCATGTTCCATATGCTGCCATCAGTGTATCCACCTTGGATCAGCAAACTGACCTTTGAACTTCTTCATGTCCTGGCCCCTTTGAGGGCCTACCACAGAGCTTTTACCAGTCAGTCTGGGTCTGCCTTTCGAATCCATAAAACCCCACAGTCAAGCTTGGGTTGGGCTCATGGGTTGATTTAGGCTAATTATCCAGAGCGCGAGAGATTACCGCCCGCGCATGATAGATTTGACATATCTTTAAGACATGGGTTTGGCCCCGGCTTTGCCGCAGTGGTTCTTGGTTTCACCACATTAGATCGTATTTTTGTTTGTTCAAAATGGTTGAAATGCCGCTGTTGTTTTGCTCGTCGTGTGACCGCAACCAGAAGGAAAGTAACAATAAACAGCCACATTTAAAGATTGGCAAAGGATGGCTGCCTCATCTTGTGAGAAACACATTGCATACTCTACAATGATCTACGTTTCTACTACGATATTTTTTTGTAAATATGTGTTTCACATATATATATATATATATGTGCGTTATTAATGGTCCGAAGACATGTCATTCTTTTGATGACTGGGACTGGACTAAGTCAACTGTTTTTCAGAATTTTGTGGAACGTCACTGGGCAACCACTATCGTGCATCTAGTTGCTGGTTAGATTATGTTAGATTTCCCTTTCCGTTTGTTTTCGTTACAATATTATGTAGATGGATATTGATCAAATAAATTGAGCCGCCTACCGGCCCAGCAAAATGGTTACATAGGTGTATAGATGGTGATCAGTACTACACCATTCCATCTTAGTAGCAACTTTGACAAGGCTTCAGGTTGGTCACACTTACATCTGACATGAAACGTAGCTATTTGAATATATTTTTTGATCTCATAGACTCATAGATGTCCTTTTATTCCCCACCTGCCAGGTGAGGGTTGTTAGATTTATCAGAGTTGTTCTCCTCCTCGGCTAGCTGTCCTCCTCCTCCTCCTCCTCCTCGTCCTCGCCCTCGTCCTCCTCCTCCTCCAGTTTCTCCTCGACCATGTCTGCATCAACTTCCACCTGCACTTCCGCCTTGCCAATTCTTGGCCAAGCTCTTTGCCAACTCTCTTCGCCAAGCTCTTTGCCAACTTCCCAGCTCAGTGTGCACCGCTGGACCTCACCCTGGGACCTTCCCAGCTCAGTGTGCACCGCTGGACCTCAACCTGGGAGCTGCCCAGCTCAGTGTGCACCGCTGGACCTCAACCGGGACCTGTCCAGCTCAGTGTGCAACGCTGGACATCAACCTGGGACCTGCCCAGCTCAGTGTGCACCGCTGGACCTCAACCTGGGATCTTCCCAGCTCAGTGTGCACCGCTGGACCTCAACGGCCAGATAGAATGCCAGAAGATATGCCAGATAGAGTGTTAGAAGATATGCCAGATAGAATGCCAGAAGATATGCCAGATAAAATGCCAGAAGATATGCCAGATAGAATGCCAGAAGCTATGCCAGATAGAATGTTAGAAGATATGCCAGATAGAATGCCAGAAGGTATGCCAAAGAGAATGCCAGATAAAATGTCAGATAGAGTGCCAGAAGATATGCCAGATAAAGTGCCAGAATGTTTGCCAGATAGAATGCCAAATTCAATGTCAGATAGAATGCCAGAAGATATGCCAGATAGAAGCCAGAAGATGTGCCAGATAGAGTGCCAGAAGATATGCCAGAAGGTATGCCAGATAGAATGCCAGATAAAATGTCACATAGAATGCCAGAAGATATGCCAGAAGGTATGCCAGATAGAGTGCCAGAAGAGATGCCAGAACATATGCCAGAAGGTATGCCAGATAGAATGCCAGAAGGTATGCCAGATAGAATGCCAGAAGATATGCCAGATAGAATGCCAGCAGATATGCCAGATAGAATGCCAGAAGATATGCCAGATAGAATGCCAGAAGGTATGCCAGACAGAATGTCAGATAGAATGCCAGAAGGTATGCCAGATAAAGTGCCAGAATGTTTGCCAGATAGAGTGCCAGAAGATTTGCCAGATAGAATGCCAGATAAGATGTCAGAAGATATGCCAGAAGATATGCCAGACAGAGTTATTGCAGAAGATATGCCAGGTAGAATGCCAGAAGATATGCCAGATAGAATGCCAGAAGATATGCCAGATAAAATGCCAGAAGATATGTCAGATAGAATGCTAGAAGATTTGCCAGTAACAAAACGTATAGATGTCATGGTGGGGGTAGCTCGAAGTAAAGTATTTTTTCCACTGGTTGGTTGATTATATACTGGAGGGTTCCACCATTCAACAACCCATAGGTAGATTACAGTGGTATACTATACCAAAGCGGTCCCTGGATTTTTCAAATTACTTTACTTCGTGTGATCACCACCATGGCATTTATACATTTTGTTACTGGCAAATCTTCTGGCATTCTATCTGACACTTTACCTGGCATTCTATCTGGCATACCTTCTGGCATTCTATCTGGCATATCTTCTGGCATTCTACCTGGCATATCTTCTGGCATATCTTCTGGCATTCTATCTGGCATTCTATCTGGCATATCCTCTGGCATATTATTTGGCAAATCTTCTGGCACTCTATCTGGCAAACATTCTGGCACTTTTTCTGGCATACCTTCTGGCATTCTGTCTGGCATATCTTCTGGCATTCTATCTGGCATATCTTCTGGCATTTTATCTGGCATATCTTCTGGCATTCTATCTGGCATATCTTCTGGCATTCTATCTGGCATTCTATCTGGCATACCTTCTGGCATATCTTCTGGCACTCTATCTGGCATATCTTCCGGCATTCTATCTGACATTTTATCTCGCATTTTATCTGGCATACCTTCTGGCATTCTATCTGGCATATCTTCTGGCATTCTATCTGACATTCTATCTGGCATTTTATCTGGCATATCTTCTGGCATTCTATCTGACATTCCATCTGGCATATCTTCTGGCATTCTATCTGGCCGTTGAGGTCCAGCGGTGCACACTGAGCTGGGCAGGTCCCAGGTTGAGGTCCAGCGGTGCACACTGAGCTGGGCAGGTCCCCGGTTGAGGTCCAGTGGCACACGAGCTGGGCAGGTCCCCGGTTGAGGTCCAGCGGTGCATACTGAGCTGGGCAGGTCCCCGGTTGAGCTCCAGCGGTGCACACTGAGCCGGGGAGGTTCCAGGTTGAGGTTCAGCGGTGCACACTGAGCTGGGCAGCTCCCAGGTTGAGGTCCAGCAGTGCACACTGAGCTGGGCAGCTCGCAGGTTGAGGTCCAGCGGTGCACACTGAGCTGGGAAGTTGGCAAAGAGCTTGGCGAAGTGGTGGAGGAGAAACCGGAGGAGGAGGCGGAGGAGGAGGACGAGGAGGAAGAGGACAGCTAGTCGAGGAGGAGGAGGAGGAGGACGAGGAGGAGGACCAGGACCCGGAGGAAGAGCGCTCTGATAAAATCTAACAACCCTCACCTGGCAGGTGGGGAAAAACGAACAGTTTGTTTTGGAATTGGGTTTGTTAAAGCAACCATGTCACCACAATGTTTGTTTGTTTTTGGCCACCATACTGTGTGCGTCGTGGTTTTGCAGCTCGCCCCCCCTTTGTTGAAACCCAGTGGAGACGACCGCCAGGGCATCGACAGTTGAGCAACATGACTTTGGCCCTTGAAGCTGAGAGCAGGCAGCGGAGTTGAGCAGGTGGAGATTTCCCCTTTCCAATGCAGACAAGGAGGGCACATCACCAAGCCAAGTCTAATGGGTTTGTCTGAAAATAGGGCACCTCTAAATATTATGGTTAATTCTCCTATTTACGTTTTTAGAGAGGCCCAAATGTACCAACTTCAGTAAGAGAAGAAATTGAAACAAAACAAAAAAAATGGGAGTCTCCCCAACTAAAATGGGGCGATATGCTGGGCAAATCTTTGAGGTAGGGAACTAGGATACTGTTCGATAAAATGACCCAAAGCAAAATGGATGGATTGTAGAGCTACACTCTGATTTTTAGTATGTGCGCGTGCGAAAAGATGGGCAGTAGGGTAGACACCAATCTTCCACAAGAACTAGTGAACTGTTGGCATGTAATCCAGTCAAAGAGTATATCCAGGTAGAATTTCACAAGCGATATGGTATAAGGTAGGATCATCAACAAAATTCTGGTTTGAACTGGAAAAAAAACGGAAAGCCAACCAGCTTTTCAAATGACAGTCACAGCCCAGCAACCCATTGCTCCAGCTACCTTTCAACTACTCCAGTAGTTATTTTTATGGCCGAAGTTTTTTGTTACTCGTACATTTTGGTTTACTCCATGAATTTAAAAATCACAGCCACATGTATGGTCCATTGACACCATTGACAATTTCGGCTGATTGGTGATTCGGGACTGCATGTGAAATGTGTAATTTCACCAAATCAATGGAACATAAAAATTTACTGTACGCTGCCCAGGCGGCACTGCACGATTTTCTTTAGATGGTCGAAATTCGCTAGTTATATGGCTGGTTCGTGGTTTGGGACATTTTTATTTTTCCATATATTGGGAATAATAATCCCAACTGACTAGTATTTTTCAGAGGGGTTGAAACCACCAACCACATTATATGGGTATAGGATGGTAATTGTAGGTCTGTACCCCCAATAGCCAAATTTGCCGGTTTCAATTTCTTTGACCCATCCTCCAAGGTGCTTGTTAAGAACCAACAAACGTCCAACAACCATGAGACTTCAGCACTTATTAGAGGAGTCTCCTAGTCGGAGAGGTGGTTCATTGATCTATACCGTAATACTATATTATATATATGCAATACAGTAGATGGTCGCGAAATCCTGCACCAGTTGGTAGATGGCTTATCCCTTTCTAAGCCCATTATTTGCAATGTGTCATAGTTACTAATAGTTACTAGCTGGCGCACGATTTCGCAACCATCCACAATATCATCTATAATGCAACCTCACTAGTGTTCGGAAAGCAATGGGATCCACCAGTCCCATTTTTCCGACAATAATGGATTGTATATGGCTGGTAAACATGACATTGTTTTACTCAACTTATATCCATTGATATCAAAGCCAATGAAATCTTTGGGATTCAACCCCCCAAGGTGATCAACGTGGGAAGCGATTACATAATCGTCACTAGCTAACTTAACCAGTAATAATTATTTTAAGCTTAACCAACTATCATGCTGCGATTTTTACAATATTGTAAAGTTTATCTTAGTTTCGGATTTTGGACAGAAACGTTTTTCACACTATACCGCACCATATAGAAAGCGATAGCATCACCTGCAGGCTGATCTTTGAGACGGAGTCCTTAGCGTCCACCTCCCCGAGCACCTTATGCCGCTGTTGCACCGTGCCGCTGCCCACGGAGGTGGTCATGGCGGGGATTGGGATGACGGCGAATCCCATAGCCAAAAAAATAGGATCAATATATTGACACGTAAATATAGATAGAGATAGATCGATAGATCGATAGATTAGTTAGTTAGATAGAAAGATAGATAGATGGATAGATAGCTAGATAGACAGATAGATAGATAGAGATAGATAGATAGATCGATAGATCGATAGATCGATAGATCGATCGATCGATCGATAGATAGATAGATAGATAGAGAGATAGAGAGATAGAGAGATAGAGAGATAGAGAGATACAGAGATAGATAGATAGATAGATAGATAGATAGATAGATAGATAGATAAATATATAGATATATAGATAGACAAGTAGATGGATAGATGGATAGATGGATTGATGGATAGATGGATAGATGGATGGATAGATAGATAGATAGATAGAAAGATAGATAGACAGATAGGTAGATAAATAGAAAGAAAGAAAGATAGATAGATAGATAAATATATAGATAGATAGATAAATAGATAGATAGATAGATAAATAGAATAGAATAGATTAGATTAGATAGATAGATAGATAGATAAATAGATAGATAGATAGATAAATAGAATAGATTAGATTAGACAGATAGATAGATAGATAGATAAATAGATAGATATTTTATTGATTGATTGATTGATTGATTGATTGAGGGATAGATGGATAGATGGATAGATGTATAGATGCATAGATGCAAGGATAGATCGATGGACGCGTGGATAGATAGATAGATAGATAGATTGATTGATTGATAGATTGATAGATAGATCGATAGATAGATAGATAGATAGATAAATAGATAGATATATTGATTGATTGATTGATTGATTGATTGATTGATTGATTGATTGATTGATTGATTGATTGAGGGATAGATGGATAGATGGATAGATGGATAGATGGATAGATGCAAGGATAGATCGATGGACGCGTGGATAGATAGATAGATAGATAGATAGATAGATAGATAGATACATAGATAGATAGATCGATCGATCGATCGATATATAGATCGATAGATGATGGATGGCTGGCTGGCTGGATGGATGGATGGATGGATGGATGAATGGATGAATGGATGAATAGGCAGACAGACAGACAGACAGATAGATAGATAGATAGATGGATCGATGGATGGGTAGATGGATGTATAGATCGATGGATGGGTAATCACATCCCCCTTTGCTAATGTACGGTAGGGGGGGGCCTAGCTAATGTACGGTACTTTTCCGTACATTTCTCAAAGGCTTACCATATGATTCCGTACAATTTTTTTTTTGGGGGGGGGCAAACTCACCAGAACCAATTTCTATACATCCAGTGTTTATTCCCGTTCCAATTTCCACTTGATAAGGCCAACATGAGTAAACAATCACTATCTTTGTATCGTTGGTGTGCCAGCATTGTTGGCTACCAATTGTTGGACTATAGCAAACAATCAATATTTTGATACGTTCAGCTTTACCTTGTGGAGTGATTGCAAAGAACCGCAGCAGCGTTTGGCTGCCAATTTTTTTGGGGTGGCAAAATGCCATGGGTGGCACCTTAGCTAACTAATACAGATACCCCCGTCAGTTCCAGGATTAATTTCGTTGGATTAATTTAGTTGGATGAATTTTTGGTGACCGGTTCAGAAATCTAACTCAAGGGATATTTGGACTAATTTGCAGCGCCTCCGTTAGAGCAATGGCTCTGGAGAAACCACGGCAGCAACCAGCGCATTGCTTGTTCCCAACATGCAGCTGGGCACTGGAAAGACATGGAAAGAATTATATCTGAATTGTCACTCACCCTTTTCATTCTTTTGTTGGAGGAATTTGACGCCTTACACCTGCAGATTTGACATGATGCGGGATGATGCGGAAAGATGTTGTTTGTTGAGCTTGCTGATTCTTAGTGCTAGTTTGTTGGTGTTTCTGCTTTGTGTTAGAGGTTGCCAGGTGCATGGGGCTCCTCAAGCGGACCCAGTTGAGTGTTTTTATTTTTGTGGCCGAGGTATCGGCAAAATGCGGCCCGCGGTCTGGAACAAGAAATACTCTATCTATGTGTGCCACTGCGAATCTTGGCATACGTGTTGGGCACAGTACCATTGGAGCGCGGGTTGAGCAGGTGAAAGGTTTTCTGCGCAAAGACCTGGAGACTTGGGATATCTTGGGATGATTTGGCCCTTCTGGGATGACTCAGGGAGGCTTGGTGTCTGCCGTGTTTTTCAAATCAGTTGGCTGGCAACGACTCTGCAGGACAGTTCTTCGGTGACTTTGCAGGGGCATCGGCGTCCATCCGCTCATTGCGCTGTGTGGCACAGAGGACAATGGATCAAGTCCCATACTCTGTCGAGAACTATGAAGGACCTACAGTCAGAATCTAGTTCAAAGTGATCACATTTATGCAGGGCATTTATTTTTTTAGCTGGCAGTCTTTAAGGACTCAGAGGCTTAGACTTCTCGGAAACTTTCCCCACTGATACAGACAGTGAATATTTTCATTTGGTGTTCAGGAGAACTGAAAGACTACCAGATTATTTTCCATTGGCAATGGTGAGCTGAGGAACGGCCATCTGAGCAAACAGCTGTGCAAACTTCTGCGCTCGCTGAACCTGCCACGGGGACTGCAGATCACAAACATGAGGCCTTGACTTCCAATGGAACTTTTCCTTTTATTGCTGGGAGTGAGCTGAAACAAATAGGCTATCAACTGTGGTGTTTTATTTACAGTCTTATCATGAGAGGCTACAACCTCCAGGAATCAGAACTGATCCATTCCTCATGATGCAACCTTCACCTTTCAATGGGCTACTGCTTGGTTAACCACCACAGGATGCCATGAATTCTTGACCCAATTTTTTGGACAAGCTCCCAGCTCCCGGGTTTCTGTATGGTTTCTGTATGGTCTTTGTGTGTGTGTAGGACCTATAATCCTCTACCAAGATGTTGGTATTTCAACCCGGTGGTGCATCTTCGCGGATCCCATGACGAAATCTTTGCCAAGTGGCTGGATATAGCTGGATGCCCTCCCCAAGGCTAACTCCTTCAGGTGATATCAGTGATGTCCTGATGTTTGCTAGATATTGCTAGATTGTTGTTCCTTTTTGGGGGCAATGGTTACTCCGCGTCTTCCTCGAGTTCTGTTTTGGTCACTATGTCATATTCCTGGTTCTTGGCCCCAATTTGGAAATCAACGAGTTCATCAGTTCATCATAGTTCATTTCATCGAAGCCTCAACTGACCCCCAATAAAAAGCCTGGTGAGCCTGGTTTCATCTTTTTGGAGCAATGTGAGATCAATAACCCATCCCCACAGATGATAATGATCTATTTTGATCTATTGTTGCATCTCATCCTATGGGGATGATAAAAAAAACACCCCCTCCAAATGGAAATTGTCGAGGATGCCTTGGCCGCTTTGGGTGCAGACCTGCGGGTGAACGCAGCAGAGGAGGGGAAGGTCGAAAACGCATTGGCGGAGGCCATTGAGACACCCGGGGATGGGGACCTTGGAGCTGCTGGAATTTGAGTGATCCATGGATCCACTTGCATCCAACTATTCCGGCTCAGCTAGTTTATCTTCAAACGGGAGTTTATGGAGATCCTGCCAAGTCATTTCTTATGGAGATCTGCAAGATCTTGGGTAGAATCTTTATAGCTATCTTCACCCATGAAATTTGCGCAATCTTTCCCCGCTTCTCTTTCCCTTGTCCTTTGCAGCACACTGTTTGGGGATGTTTGGGGATATTTGGGGTCTCTCGTCAGCATACTTTGGGGAATTCTGTGAATTGATCTGAATTGTTTGATATCGTTTGTTTGTCAAATAAATCTCACACAACGGCCACTTACATTCATTATTTCGGTGCATTTGCATGGCATTGCATGGGTCATGCATTCCAGCTCTTTTGGCGGCCATGCATATTTTTTTCAACAACTGATTGGAGTAAGATGTGCCGGGAGGCAGTATATATTTGTATCCAACGAACAGGTTTTGACCTATACAGCACACGATAACATATTTAATTCAGCTGCGTGATTTCATCAAAATTTTCAAACCGACCTGTCCCAGATGCCTTTCAATTTCTGACTATTTCGCGAATTTGTTTCGAACATGTTTGAATAGGGTTGACATTGTGTGATGGGCTGCTTCAAGCTGATACAAGTTGCCTGATCAGGCCCTGGAAGAAGAAGTGGCAGTGAAGTCATCGTTCGATGGTTGCGACAGACGATCCTTGCTTGACACTGGTCGGTGTTACCAGCTTTTGGCTGTTGCTATACAGTACATACCCCATGCTTCTGATCACTTTCGCTCTTGGTCAATCTTGAATTCTTTTGAGTCTCCTGTTGTTTGCTGTGTTTTTCTGAACTCTGTAGTTGTAGTTTGTTAGCTAGATATAGCTAGATATAATTTCGCATCGGTGCAAGATGGTGCAAGAAACCGCCATCACATCAGCCAATTTTGGAAAGCTTTTCTATAAGGCCCAGACTTTGATGATGCAGCGATTGCAGCTACAAATGAACCGGTGCCTTGTCATTTGTCGAATCTTACATGACCTTTCCGGCACTGTGGATTTCACTTGGAGTAATTGATGATCTGCATTTGCGATGGTCGATGGTCGGAAAGAAACAAAATCAATTTAAAGCATCTGGAAGGAAAAGCTTGCTGGTAGGGGTTTAGATCCTAACTTCTTGCTGTTTGGGTTTCCTGGCACATATTGTGCACAGATCCAGTGCACGTTTTATGTTGGTTTTGGGCGGACTTGACCAAACGCAACAGTGAGCAGTTGGTTTATCTTCACCCCACAGCATTCAGGGCCAATGTGACCAAACGTCACAGTGAACCGCAAATTGAGTTCAGATTCTGTTGTTCTCGTTGTTGTCGTTGTTGTTGTTGTTGTTGTTCCCTCGGCCTTGTATACGCGGGCATGTTATGTTTTTTTAGTTTTTTTCCAGATGTTTTTCTTGATTTTTCGAACAGTTATTCTGTTGTTGTTTTTTTTGGGGGGGGGTGTTTGGGGTCGGGTCAGATGGGGTGGGCACTGCCGGGCCTCAAACGGCGAGCTCCCGATCCCACTGGGCACATCTGGGCACTGCCGGACCTCAAACGGCGAGCTCGCGAGCTCAGCGAGCATTGCCGGACCGGAAAAATGCCAGAAGATATGTTAGAAAGAATGCTAGAAGATATGCCAGATAGAATGTCGGAAGATGTGCCAGATAGAATGTAAGACAAGATGTCAGAAAATGTAAATGTCAGAGAGAATGTCAGATAAGATATGATAAGATGCCAGAAAATGTGTCAGAGAGACTGCCAGACAAGATGTCAGAAAATGTGTCAGATAGAATGTCAGATAAGATGTCAGACAAGATGTCAGAAAATGGTATGCCAGATAAGATGTCAGAAACTATGTCAGATAGAATGCCACAGAAGATGTCAGAGAGAATGCCAGAGAAGATGTCAGAAAATATGTCAGAGAGAATGCCAGATAAGATGTCAGATAGAATGCCAAAAAAGATGTCAGATAGATTGTCACAAGGTATGTCAGATAGAATGCCAGATAAGATCTCAGAAAATATGCCAGATAGAATGCCAGATTAAATGCCAGACAGAATGTCAGACATAATGTCAGAAGATATGTCAGATAGATTAAATACCTTGAAACGATTTTCAACGCCATGCTGGGGATCACTCAAATTAAAGTAATTTCGAGTGTTTTTTGCCATGTTTTTCAAGCAAGCTGCATCAAGTTGCTGCAAATCAAGTGATCCACCACACATCACGTGGTACAAAAGTCCTAGTCGCAGGGCTTCCTGTGGGGAGGGCAGGTGGCCATGGTGTTGCCACCTGAGGAGCTGCAGACACGTGAGTCAAAGCTGGAGCGCATGGCGGACGTTGGTGAGAAGGAGATTCGGAGATGCATTGCGTCCCATGCTTCCAGTTTTGGGATGTTGGCTGGCTCACACACATGCCACTTCCAATCCAAAACGTCCTGCGAAATTTTAATTGCAAGTTTTCTGGCCACCCCTTGATGTGATTTCATTTGAATGGAAGAAGGCAAGTGGTTTTCCAAAAGTGGGTACGGTGTGAAAAAAGGCAATAACATCAGAGATTCAAGTCACTTGTCAGATCTTGTTCTCGGGGAATTGAAGTTACATTTATCAAGGACCGGTATGGCCTGGGTCAATTCTTTCAAGTTTCCTTTAAAAAATCAAAGTTGGTGGGTCAGCGCGAAACATTGCAGCGCAGCCATGCGCAGCCAACCCAAAAAATGACGAAGTCCACAGAAGATGATTTCTGCAACGCAAACATCTCGCCCTCCAAAAATTTGATGTCTTGGACCTCAAACAATCTCCAACATCTTGCTCCAAGATGCGAAAACGCTGCGCCTGCCACGTAAAAACGCAACATTTCCAGCCGTCTTCAGATCCACCACGCCTGCCAACATTTTTGCCACGCAAAACGACGTTCAAACACCCAAAAGTGGCCCGAGACGGTCAGTTTTTTTTTAACACTGTTTTACACTTTGGATATCTGTTGATTTCGAAAGCGTTAAAACGCCAGGCGTTTTGAAACTTTTTGGAAGTTGAACATCCAAAACACTTTTGATTTCCTAATCGTTAAAACACGTTGCGTTTCGACACTTTGTGGAAGGTTGAACTATTTTGAACTTCCAAAAGTGCGCAGAGCATGAGTCTTTTTAACACGTTTCATTTCCAAATCATTAAAGCACCTAGCGTTTTCACACTTTTAACCACTCAGCTCGCCAGATAGCTCCTCACCCTCCCTTTTAGCAAGCCTACCTTTTGACCTCCCGGAACTATAATACATTGGGAAAACACAATGTTTCGCGACTTTCCTAGCATTTCGCGCGACTCTTTCTCTCCTGCTCTTCTCTCTTCTGAATGAATCTCTCTCTCTTCTCTCTCTGTCTCTGTCTCTGTCTCTGTTTCTGTCTCTCTCTCTCTCTCTCTCTTTCTCTCTGTCTCTCTGTCTCTCTGTCACTCTCTGTCATTCTCTGTCATTCTCTGCCATTCTCTGTCATTCTCTGTCTCTCGTCTCTCTGTCTCTCAGTCTCTCTCTCTCTCTCTATCTCTCTTTCTCTCTGCTGACTCGTCGCATTGACCTAGCTGCATCTTTCAATATGTCAGAAGTTTGACATCTAAACTTCCTTCGATAGGAATATCATGGAATATCTTAGCCAATATAGGCCGCAAATGATCACAAATGAGAAGTTCCAAAACCATCATGAAAGTACATGGTTAGCTTATGGTGGGTTGAGGTTGTGAATGATAGGGTTTCGAAGTTCTACCAAAAACTAATTGCGAATGCCTATTGGCCCAGCCCAATCCCCTGAATGATGCAGCCACTTCATCCATTTCCAGTCACTGATTCCGAAGTGAGGATGGGACAAGGCAGTACCAAATCGTGGTCTGCCGGGAAACCGCATTGTCCAAGCCGACTTTTGGGATTGTGTTGACCGTCTATCGTGCATCTGTGTCGCGAAAGGCTGGTGGAAACAGGCGATCATCGGTCATGAAGCTGATGCCGATCGCAACACCGGCGCCTCACTGCAGTGCAATTCACGTGGCAGTCCTCACCCCGTTGCAGATTTTGCCTTGCAACTCTCTTGAGCTTGAGGTGAATGGTCTGTCACGCGTGCGCCGGCTCAATCCACACAGCGAGCAGGTTCTCTTTGAAGTTCCAGCTGCCCATTGGAGTGTGAAGGAGACTTGGCGCTAATCATGGCCTATATGGACTATACGATTGCCGTTGCCATATGTATTGCTTCCATATGCCTCCCAATAGCATCCATTTCAAACTGGGCAAACACTGTGCAAGTCCTTGGTGGTCTAAAGTCAGTGAGCATCATCACATAATATCACATGCATCGATCAGGGATGAAAGGCACTACAAATCAATGAACAAGAGTAAAAAAGGTTGAGAAGATCACAAGCTTGGTAAGCCATTTTGTCATATATATTTTTTTGCAATTGCAGCTCATCTAGTGGACCCTCATGTCTAGATCTTCTGAGTTCTGAGGAGTTCCGTGATCTTTTTTGCTAAACGAGATCCTATAGATGATCCTTGTGGAGAAGTCTTGTACTTTCCTAGAATAGGTCTTTGTTTGGGGGGCCTTTCGGTTCTGGTTGTTGACAAAGCCTGCGCACAGTGATCTTGTGCAATCACGCGGGTTTCCGCAAAGAGCCCTGATCCCCATGCTTTTTGAACTTCCTTGCCATGACACTTCATCTCAATGGTTTGGATTTCCTGGGTTCCCACCTGGTTTTTTTTTGCTTCGCTCCATTTCCCTCCGCTGACTTCCCTTGGAGGAAACCATCTTTGGACTGACAGTCACAATGAGCGAAAAGGCTGCCCAAGCTGCAATCAAGTTGCGGAGTGTCCCGGTCACGATGGACCTGGCCAAGGGAAAGAACTCCAGTGAAATTGCTAAAGCAGCACATTTCACGGAAGAAGATTTCTGTGGGGCAAGCGCCAGGAAGAGCGTTCCTTTGTACGTGAAGGTTCTCCATGAGCATCTTGGCTTAGCTCAAGATATAGTTTCTTGAGCCATCAGACCAACAAAATTATCGCATGCCATCACAACATGCATCACGACAGGAACCACGGCAGGTTTTCCACCCATGAGAGAAACAAATCATAGCAAATCACAAGCTTTTCCAGATATGCTCAACTTACGATATCTAAAGCATTGGTGTCGAAGATGTGGTTTCCATATCCTGCTGCTTGCCTAGGATGCACAAGTCCGAGTGCAGCAGGTACAGCTTGAGAATGGACGAGCTGTCTGCCAGGGCCCATGGATTTCTTCGGGGCCAGTGGAAAGGAAAGGCTTCAGAGATTGGCAGCTACATCCTGACCGAGTTCCGAAAATGTATTGATTCTGCAGATGAGTTCAAGTCCTTCCTAAGGAATGTTGACAAGTTTGGGCCACCAGTGCTGCCGGGGGCTTGATGAAGCAGAGCAGCAGCTGCCACTCACTCACCCACGCACTCGCTCACTCACTCAATCTCACTCACCCACTCGCTCACTTATTGACAAACCCAGTAACACATTCAACCATCTTGATTTGTGAAGAAAGCAGCGGCTGCTCTATGCTGCCCTCGCTTCATCAACTTTGGGACGCCCAATACCAATTCCTGGAGCCTGAACATCCACTTTAAAGATCTTTAAAGTGACCGAAAGCCAAGGTTGAGTCAGAATTGGTCTTTCATAAAAACATTGAAAAAGTGGCCCTTTGAGTTGTTTTGAAGTGTATATGCGGAATCGTTTTCGATTGTTGCGCAAACTCTGTTGGAAAGGTGATGTATGGTAATGTGCTTCGTTATTCATCGTTGTTCGAACTTTGCAGTTCTAGAGAGACATCCACTTTTCTACCAGAAGCGTGCACTTTTCATAGAAGAAACCTTCACTTTTTCCCAAGCAAAACACCTGCTTTAAGGTGGTCGTTTAAGGTTCCAAGATGACATCTTGGGGAACATCTTGACAATGGATGGCGACGGGGAAAAAGAAATTGAAGCATCGCAGCGGGAGAGCGTGGGGCATTTTCAGTCAGCTGAAAGGTTGGTTTCATTTAATTTCTACTGTAAAGTTCATTACATAATGTGCATCAAAATATGCAGATGGAATATATTTGGTGGTGTACCAGCCTTGTTGGCTACCATTGGTGTGCCAGCCTTGTTGGCTACCATTTACATGTATATATATATATATGCATATATATATTATTATTATATATTTATATATTACTTCTACAAATGCAGAAATGTACGAGAGGGGGGGTCCCCCCCCACAATCAGGAGGGATGATGGGTAGATGGATAGATGGATGGATGATGGATAGATGGATGGTTGGATCGATAGATAGATGAATGGATGGACAGATAGATAGATGGCTGGATAGACAGGTAGATGGATGGATGGATAGATGGATTGATGGATAGACAGATAGATGGAAGGATGGATGGATGGATGGATCGATAGATAAATGGATGGATCGATAGATAGATGGATGGGTGGACAGATAGAGAGAGGGATGGGTAGATGGATAGATAGATGGACGGATGGATCGATAGATAGATGAATGGATGGATGGGTAGATAGATAGACAGATGGGTGGATAGATAGATGGATGGCAATGATAGATGGACGGATGGATGGATGGATAAATAGATTCATGGATGGAGGGATGGATAGATGGAGGGATGGATGGATGGATGGATGGGAAGATAGATGGACGGATGGATGGATAGATAGATAGATAGATGGGTGGATGGTTCGATGAATGGATGCATGGATGGATAGATAGCTGGATGGATGCATGGATAGGTAGATGGATGGATGGATCGATAGATAGATGGATAGATGGACGGACAGATAGATAGATCGAAGGACGGAAGGATAGATAGATGGATGGATGGATCGATGGATGGATGGATGGATGGATGGATAGAAAGATGGATGGATGAATGGATAGGTAGATGGATGGATGGATAGATGGATGGTTGGATAGATGGATGGATGGACAGATGGATGGATGGAAAAATAGATAGATGGATGGGGGGACAGATAGATGGATGGATAGATAGATGGATGGATGGATGGATAGATAGACAGATATGGGCACAATTTCAGATTGCCATTTCATCCCCTGATTTATGGTTTGATATGTTTCATCATTCTGAAGTGGGCATATCTTACCCAAAAATGACCACAATACAATATTAGTTACACCCTCATTCTCTCACAATAGGGTAGATGCATCAATTGGGCGGAATCTTCAGTGTTGGGCAGAGTTGGGCATACCTGTATTTTTGGGTGGTATTTATATAATCTGAAGGGGGAAGGGATTACAAACACGACAACATGTTTTTTTTCGGACGTTGTGTTTCTAACAAAAAACTCAGTTTGGCAGCCTTGATGAAAAATCTCGTGTAGAGGGGTCCGCTATTTTACACATGTAATCATTGGTATAACATCTTCACACTTTAGGCGAATCAGAACTCTACCCTCTGTCAGTTCTCAACTGAACTTTGCCCATCACTTATTTCTTCGTGACACCCCCATCATTTCAGTAACTCTGTAGCCAGTCGTGTCACCTTAGATAATCCCAAGCTCAACAGGCAGTGGGTCCTCATCGAATGTTGCAGTGCTGGTACCAACAGCTTCCACATCGAGTACCGTGGCTCCCACCCCTTGCACAGAAGGAGAGGGTCCACCGACCAACTGCAACTGCCGAGATTTGTGGGTTGGATTCTGATGTCGTGTTGGCTGATGTTGGTTCTACAGTTCTACCCCCTTCGGGCTTGTCTCAAACCGGTATATTGATTATCATGAATTGATGATATTGATGATTGGGGGCAAATTGATATATAAAGTATGAATTATATAATATTCTATTGAATCCAGATCCAGGTTGCAATGAAAAACTATAGTGGTTATCAATTATTGTTACCTTTATGAATTGCTATGAATGGATGAAAATCTCTTGGGGTCGCAACCGGGGTCCCGTTTTCTTCTCGGTGAAACTCCGGTGAAATTCCCATGACACATCGAACCGCCTGGCCTTAGGCGTCCAATGGTTCGGTTGCAATTTATAAACCACTATAATAAAGTATAGTTAGCAACCACTATAATAGTCAAAAAAACAAAGATATATGCATATATATATATTTATCACCTTTGTATGAAAATATTACTACAAATGATAACCACTATAAGAATAATTTCCAAAGGTGATATATATATATATACTATAGTGGTTGTCATTCGTATTAATTCATAAAGGTAACAATAACTGATAACCACTATAGTATATATATATGATATAACGTGCTCAACTGTACAGTGACGACTTCTTGTCCTTTTTGTTGTTTTGTTTTCTCGAATCCTTTGCGAAACAGCATGGCCTTCAAGCCGAGTGCAGATAGATAAACAACTATGTGGACTTCGAAGATCCAAACTGCTCACTGGATGTCCACTGGATCAACAACAAATCCAATGGATCATATTGGTTTATCACCTCTCCCCCAAACCCAAAAAATGCAGTCGCGATGTACTTGCATGTGCATCTCAGTTAGTAAGTGGTTAATAAGCACAGTATACTCCAGTTCGAAGCATATAAATATGAAAAAAAACATGAAGTAGTTATTCCAATAAATATTCCCAGTTGCTCACTAATCCCACCCCGCTGAAACTAAACACCCGCAATATCGTCCCGAAGATGTTTTCCAACCCCTTACATCCACCATGGTTTCTGAATGGGGGAAAGGATAGCATCCCTAATCCCATCCCAGTCATTTTTAGTTAAGTCCTTGGTGATGGCTATATACTATTATACTATATATACATCTACCATGATCTACTAAAATTCTATATATTTCATTACATATAATATCATATAATCACTATGACTTGGGATGTATCCCGTCAGTTCAGTACACTACGGGTGCTCTTTGTAGGAGCTGCTCCGTTTGTTGGACCTCTTTCCCGAAGCCGTAGCACTGCAGCGGACATCGACAAAGACCACGGCCTCGCCCATCGCTGAGGCGCCATGGGGAGGTGGTGGAGGATACCTTTGGGATGATATCCCTTTGGGTTATCATAATCCCCAATAGCTCATAATTACTCTAAAGGATTCTAATGGTATCTATAGTAATGATAAACTTAAGGTCTCGGTATAACCTATTTTGGTTAAGCACATATATATATATAATATATATATATATGTATATGGGTTATAATTCAGCCATTACAGATGATCAACCAATCAACCAAGGTATCTGTAACCCATCAATATACCAATATTGTTAAAATAAATATGTACGCCATCCCTATTGGTCAATTTATTGGTTAATAACTCTAGACTAACCAATCAACCAAGGTATCTGTAATGGCTCAATTCTAACTTGGAGGAAACACCATGGCTCAAAGCATGCAAATGTGGGTAAAACAGTGCCATAAACCACTAATTTGGGAATGCTAAACATACCACCTCTAAAAATGGTGATGACTGGGGGGATGGGTTATGGCATTGTTGTAACCTAATATTATTAAGACATATTAAGACTATCTTGGTTGATTGGTAATTAAATTATAGGGATTTTCTCTATATGTGGTTTATTGGGGATTCTATTGGGTTCATTTATCATCTATTAGAATTAGATGGGATACAGATATTGTTCATGGCTCATTTAGTGAAGGCCGATACTTTCCAATAGAGTGTGTCTGAAAATGAGATCTTCATACATGGGCATTTACGTTGCGAAAACGATGATAAACGGATTCGGGGTACCCTAGTTTCAGACAAACCATGACAAACAAATATATTTATGCGGACAAATGGTAGTTTCTTTAAATGGGGGATCCCCCAAAACCACAGGTTTCAATTTCAATACCCAAATGGTCCCACTTTGGTGTTTCTGGCAATGACTTGATGATGTTTCGGGCTAGACTCCCGTCACAACGACCATCGCCGGAAAGCTGACAGCTATGACAATGTGGACCGCCTGGTGCAAATGTTTGGGATGCATAGACTCACTGGAATGATGGTTAGTAAGGGGAATCATCGATTAGTGGCCTTATGTCAGGTCAGTGAAATAGTATAATTTACTCGGATAGACATGCAAAACACCTAAATATCCATAGAATTGAGTTAGATGGATGTTAAATCCTTATGTCGGTGTCTTACACATATGAACATTGAGTCATATTGACACTTCGCAACCTGGCCAAGTGTTTGGAGTCTTGACATGATTTGACCGACATTCTAGTTTTGCAGGTCAACTTATCGACGGGTGTCATTGGATACAAGTGTAGATGGGTATATGCATGGGTCAAACTGTCGCCCAATTTTCGCTGGAAATAACTTATGTGTATATATATATATGTACACAAATTCATATGGCTATGGATGAATACCCAGCCTATAACATACATGTTTTAGGCTTAGGGCTGTGAACATCCATAAATTTCAGTTGTTTTGATGTGAACTACAGGCTTCTAAAATGTTCACTCACAATAATATACCAGTATTGTATCCTTACCCACATATACCGTGCCAGAATCGCTTCTGTAAATGTGTTCTACATATCTTTATTCTTTGGACAGGAAATCCCACGAAGTCAGCGGCTGTTTCTCCATCAGTTGGGATGTGCCATGACTCTTGGGACCCTTGATGCGACCAGAGCCTTGAGCCAGAGGTGATCAACACTGCAGCTTTGAGGAGTGAGAACAATCTACAACAGTAGACTGCTGCCTTGAAACTTTGAAAATATAATTTATTATATATATATATATATATTATAATATTATATATATATATATATTACAAAAGTATGTATATTTATATGTTATAATATTTGTTTTATATTCTATAATATTATATGTGTTTTAATATTATATATGTATATATTGTATCTATATAATATATTTAATATTTATATAATATATATATATATTTAATATTTATATAATATATATATATTTATTGTATTGATATAATATATTTAATATAGTATATATATATACATATCATAGGTTATTATGTATATAATATTTTGTTATATATATATATATATCATATTTTTGTATATTTTTTTTTAATATCGTAGGTTATTATATATATCTTTTTTTTGCTATATATATATATATTCAATAATATATATATATATATCATATGTTTAATATATATATATACTATATATATATATATACTCTCTCTCTATATATATATATTATAGTGCTTAGATCCATGAAATCGCCCAGTTCGCATAGTTATTAGAGAATAAACGTTAAAACAGCCAGTCACCAAAATTATACGGTGTAAAACAAGCCAACTTAATTACATTCAAACACCTATCTACATCGCGGCCCCCAAGTAAAAGTTGGTTTAAAACTCCATCGAAATATAGTTAGTAACTACTGTAAGGACCCATTTATCCTTGTTATACACCCATTTTAGCTGCTGTAACTATGGGGAACCACCCTGCATGATCAAGAATGGGGCACCATTTTGTGCGATCAAGAACAATGACATAACTCCTCAAAAAGTCGGTCGCCAAAGTTGAAGGCATATACCGACATATCGCAGTATTCAAACATGGCAATTGGTGTCCAGCAAAATCTCGCTTTTAGATGATTTTCCCAGCTATAAACCCTCGAACTGGTTGAGGCCACAAGTCATCAAGCACTGCTGCTCTGCGGCACCCTGACGCGATTGTTGGAGGTGCGATCGAGTGAAGATTTGACCAAGAGTAACGGTTATAAAACGGGGTTAAAAGCTGACAATAATGTTAGTAATGGGGATGTTTATTCCGTTATATGTGGGAGAAACCAGGAAATGGAAACTTCACCGGGCTTCTTGAGCAGTTTTTAAGTGGAATGTCAAGTGTCATCAAACATGGCGGGCCGCTGGGAAATCCCCGGACAGCCATGTTTGACTAGCACAGATCCCACCATTAATCATGCTGGTTGGTGGTTTCAAACATGGCTTTTATTTTCCATATTATATATATATACTGGTTGGGGGTTTGGAACGTGTTCTATTTTTCCATTTCATATATGGGATGTCATCCTTCCCATTGACAAGCTCATATTTTTCAAGATGGTTTAGGTCAACCACCAACCAGCATCATGGTAAGTCATGGAGAATAGATAGCTGGTTGGCGGTTTGGTAATGTCATCATCTCAACTGACGAACTCATATTTTTCAGAGGGGCAGGTCAACCACCAACCTAGTCATAGCAATATTGGCTGATATGATTTTGGGAAAGTCATTTAATGAACTATCAATGGGTTCATAATCCTAGCCATATTTGATAATCATGGTAAGTCATGGGCTGATATGATTTTGGGGAATCTATTCAGGATTTAATCAATGAGACTGAACATCGGCGGGCAAGCAACGTCGCGTCTCGTCAAAGGATTGATCTTCTGAGTTGACCCCAGAGAATTTGCTGATTTTGGTGGCAGATTCACCAACAAAGATGTGGATCAAAAACTGACATTGGACACGAAGTGATGATGACATTGGGTGACTCTGGCCAACCATTAGGTCTGGGCAACTTATCACGACTTTTCACCGACCCCATAATTAGTCATGGTACTCCTGAACATCCAACTGGCAAGAAAAATGGTTGGTGTTTGTTCATTTGCAACCATATTTGGGATGATGATTCTCAATGACCAGTTTTTTTTGAGGCGTTGGAACAACCAACCATGTCTCATTTCACGTTTTAATTGGCCCAAACGAGTTCATATGGCAATGGGCGATGGGTCACTACGGAGCCAGCATGCCAGAGTGAAATGACCCTTAAGCCTATTCGCTACATCTATAGTAGTGGGGACTGATCATACCTGGAAACAGGAGATAATAGTTTAATAGAGTTAATTGTAACGGTTGCCACTCTTATTTTGTTTACTGATTAATTTTGGTGATCATGTTCATTATGATGGTGAAGGTGACGATGAAGATGACGATGAAGATGACGATAATGATGACGATGATGATGATGATGATGATCATTATGTTCATGATCTTGATCATGTTCACCATGTTCACCATTTTCACCATTTTCTCACTTTCTCCGTGTTTATTATTTTCTTGATTATTTGGTCCATCGTCGCTCTGACACCGTGAGGCGCAGCTGCGAAGCGAGCCCCGCCAGTCGGTACAAGTCCTTCCAGGTCTCTGTCGGATGATGGTGGAACTAGTCATGGGGGATCCCCCAAAATTATTTCATAATTGTTGCTGGTTGATAAATGATGTTTTATGGATATTTAATACTATCTATATAATGATATTTATGGTTATTATTGGTATCAATGGTTATATGGGGGGGTTTTAAAAATGGGGGATCCGCAAGTCACAATAGTTAATATAGTTAATGGGGAACATAATTACAGTTAATGGGGATATACTGTAAGTATAGCAATCCATTAGAGGAATCCCTAACAACGTATCGTTTTTTTTTAAGTCATGGCAGGTCCCAAGCCGCCACCATGGTTGTTTCAATACTAAGTCATGGTCTGATTTCATTTGGGATGATTTGGAGATACCCCCATGACTTCGGAAACCTCCGTTGAAACCATGAAAAAGATCGGGTGAAACCATGAAAACAAATGTCATGTCGCCATCACAAATATGTGGATTTTACCTATGTTAAACACACCAGATTCCACCTGTAAGAATCTGAGCTCAAGCGCGGTGGGAAGCAGCAAACCATTGGGATGTAGTTCTAGTTGGCACCAGTCCCACAGACGGCCGTGTCATTTTCTACTTTTGTTTTTTTGGTGGATTTGGGTTGGGTGGGGTGGGGCAATAACGTTCATTCCATAGCCGTCTTGTCACGGCTGAAAAATGAAGCGTCCCAGTGCACAACCGTAGCTACAGCTGGGAAGAAGTATCGTGGTCGTCCAGCTGCCCGTCTACCGAGCCCTGCTGTAGTTTTTGTCTGCCGTGTTTTGGGGCCACCCTTGAAACTCCCAGATTTGTTGTTTCAGCCAGCAGTTTTGTCGCTTGACCATTGGTTTTCTTTGTAGAACCCCGATAAATTTGTTGATTATTTTGATGGCAGCGGCACTTGTCCAGTGCTAAAACGCGCGTGGTTTTAAATGGCCAAATCATGCTAAATTCAAATTTTTGTTGGAACATCCCAAGATAGAGAGTAATATGTGCTGTTTGAAGCACCAGTTTTGCAAGTTGAACCAGGTTAAACCACTTTAAATCAACTTAAACCATTGTTTGTCCCTTGAATCCCCACCTTTCGGATCCTGTCGGCTGGACCTCCACGGTTTTTTTCCTCCAGGGCAGCTGGCCACGGGCCGTCGTTTATCCACCTCCGCCTCCATCGTGATGTCCTCCAAGTCCAAGAAGCGCGGGGGAGCAGTTGGGGAAATGGTTTGTTTCACGGTGAATTTCTGAATATTGGTGTCCACTTAAGTGCAGGATACCAAATGGTTTGTGTATATTATAGTATATAAAATAATATAGTATCATTTTTTTTGTGAAAGTTGGATGCTTGCTTGCATACTTAAATTGTTGGACTATTTTTGCCAACAAAAGGGTAATCTGCAGATTATCTCCTCGACTAGCAGCAAGAGAGATGCTTATTTGGTTCATCCATTGAATTGCAGCCACACCATAGCTGAAACACTTCAAGTTGAGTCAAACATGGTGAAAACATAGAAGAACACATTGGATTTCCACAGATTTCCTATGATTTTATCCCTTGGTCATTGATCCAAACTGCAGGATCCCTACGAACTCACCCGGTCGGCTCTCGTTCCCAGGGAGAGCTTCATGGCTCGTTCCACTCATCAAGGGACGCGCGCAGCGGGAACGTTGACCTTTGACTATGTCCGCTACGTGCAGTCCTGCCACTTGCTTTTGCCCTGTTTTTCCTGGGTGTTTATCGTTGCATATATGGATCTCATTGAATTTCACCAGCTATGATAATATGATACATAATATGCGTGTGTGTCTAAAAATGGTGGATTCACCCTAAAATGGCAATTTTAATACAGTAAATGATGATTATAGCTATAACATGCTATAACCAATGGGACCCATATGCGCCCATGGTCAAGTTACTTAAATAACTTGCCGATGATTGAGGGATGGTCGTCCATGTTTGGATTCCCATTGTGGGATGCATGACCCTACACCACATTCATCCCACATTTTGACCGTGGCAGATTGACATTTGCGTTGAACTGCGTTGGTCAAAAACTCCAATATTTTTTGTGAATCATCACCAAATTTCACTTCCCCAATTTATGCCGTTTTCTGACCATTGAGCAATGTAAAACAATATCAAATTTAATAAAACATCCAAAATGTGGTGGGGGGATCCCAGCATTTTCAGACAGGCCCGCGTTTTTGTAGACGACATGTCACCATTTTTAATGCAGCTGGTGTGGGTTTTGTTTCGATATCTGAAGTTGGTTGATTTCACCCGAAGTCCAAGAAGTTGATGTTGAAATATGTTGAAATCCATCGTCCCAGACTTGAACTGAAGATTTTACACATGGTAACGGAAAAAAACATGGTTTCCTGGAGATGTTCCCTTGAAACTATGGGGGATCGTGGTTTCAACCAGGCTATGTCTTCTGTCTTGCCTGGACTTTGTGTGTGGGACCTCTTGGAGTTTCCCTGCAAGCGCTTCACACATGGCTGCAGGCGCTTTGAACACTCAAATCGATGTGGAAGCTTGCCACCAATGTAGATCATGGATGTAAACCATTGCTTTTCATGGGTTTTACGCCTTTATGTTTATATGTGCGTTCAAGATGGTTCAAAATCGGGCCACTTTGATAGTAAACATCATGAACCACCGGATTTTGTGGTTCCCCCCTTTTAGGCCAACCCCAGCTACAAACAATGAAGATTGACTCATCAAAACAATGACCGACCGCCTTTGGTAATGAAACCCTTATCTTCAAGAACTTGTTATCAATGGAGATACATTCGAAGATTGTCAACTGTTTGGTTAGACTGCAACGGTGTGAATGGGGAAACCTTCATCCTAAGAAAAACTCATGTTTATTGGAGAGGGTGGCACACAAGTGTTTGTAGAAGTATTTGAATGGCTGGCCATTGTGAGAGATGGGTCAATACCCCTTGTCGTTTGCTCCTTTTGATAGGGGAGCAATGTCGATAAGCAGGCCTAGATAGTTGCATGATCCTCTCCTCAAATGGAGGGTACCCCAAATGATCCAAAATTAGATCAGTTTATATATGTGTATAATATATATATATAGTATTGAAACCTACGGCAATCTATGTCTATGGCAGACCTGGTGGGTTTGGGGATCTCCCATTTTAAGACAGCCCCTAATATATTTCTGGGTGTAATTTTTCACTGTCCCTTCCTCATGTGGCTGACTGCTCTGGGCTGACTTTCCAACGCAGGTCAGTGCCATTCACATTACGAGCAGTTGAACCGTTTCTACCTCGAAACCGCATGCATACCATGTATCCTTTGTGAATGTTTGATCCATGTTTACAGTCAAAGTAGCCATCAAGATAAACACATACCAACAGTTTGGGTTGAAATCTTCATTTTTGTGGCAACTAGAGGCATTTAGCCGGTCCCGGCATAGCCTTTTCCAAAGCAGCCTGGACCCCTGGACCTTGAATTCCCAAACACCATGGCTTTAGTTGCCAACTTGGAAGTACAGTTCCAGTTATTTTGTGGATCTATCACTATAGTCATGGAGGTGATATCCCAACTTATGGGGGCTTACTTCACCATTGTTATACCATGTTATACGTACCCATTTGTAACCCCAATCGCACCTCCAAGAAGCCATCCATTTTCTGCTCAGGGACCAGTGTCCCGCCAGGGGAAGATCCAGGACTTTCAGCTGCCACGAGGTTGTCACAGGTGCGCCGGAAAAACGGCACAGTTTGTGTGATGGTAAACGGCTAAAAAGATCTCATCACCTGAGAACTAGGGTGAATAAAGCCACCATTTTGTCATATGCAGTTCTACTATAGTGATACTTGTACATGAGTGATTTATCTCACTTTTGGTAATTTCAAGTTATTTCAAACATGACTAATTAGTACGTTTATATCTTATGGCCATCCTCTCCAGATGCGCAGCGCAGGCTCACGGACGTGTATGTGGACTGGTCAGTGCAGGAGGGTTTGACTTTTTGTTTGGGCAGAGTAGTGGTGGTTTCATCAAAGGCCCAGTTTTATGCGAACGATAATCCCCCAAATTGTTGTGGTTAATACACCTTGCCATGCTTTACTTACTATATAATTGGTAGTTTCAAACATCGGCAATTTTTAACCCTAGAAATGGAAGGAGGGGGATGATCCCAACGGGCGGGCTCTTTGGCAGGGGGTTGGAACCATCAACCCGACATGTATCGGGCTTATCCAGCAAACATAAACATGGGGACGAGCCAGCTACATAGACTGACACAATAAACTACTACTACTACTACTACTACTACTACTACTACTACTACTACTACTACTGCTGCTATTGCTACTGCTACTCTTACGACTACGACTACGACTACTCACTCCTACTTCTGCTCCTACTCCTACTCCTACTCCTACGCCTCTCCACTCCCACTCCTACTCCTACTCCTACTCCTACTCCTCCTGCTACTACTACTACTACTGCTACTACTACTACTACGACTACTACTACTACTACTGCTACTACTACTACTACTACCACCACCACCACCACTACTACTACAAAACAACAACAACAACAACTGCTACTACTACGACGACGACGACGACGACGAAGACGACGACGACGACGACGACGACGACGACTACAACTACCACTACGACTACGACTACGACTACGACTACGATGACTACTAGTACTACTACTAGTACTAGTACTAGTACTACTACTACTACTATTACCACTACCACAACTACGACTACGGCTACGGCTACGACTACTACTACTGCTACTAGTAGTAGTAGTACTGCTAGTAGTAGTACTACTACTAGTAGTAGTAAGACTACTAGTAGGACTATTACTGCTGCTACTACTACTAGTACCACTTCTACTTCTACTTCTACTCCTGCTACTACTGCTGCTACTACTACTACTACTACTGTTGTTACTATTTACAGCCAAGAGTTGTCCCTGGATTTTGACTCCTGTATCAGCAAGATTTCATCTTGGATGTTATTCCATAAAGATTGGCATCAACACAATCATCAAACAACCAGCACTTTGTCAACAACAGCATCAGTGGAATTTTACCCAGCCAATCAGTTACAGACAAAGGTGTTGATTTTGTCCCAGAACAAAAATGGGAGGAGTTGACGTCAACAAAAGTATGAATCCACAAACGCATAAGACTCCTTCACACAATGAATACATATATATATGTATATACATGTATATATATATGTATATACATATATATTTATGTATATATATATTTGTATGTATATATATTTATAGATTAGTACTTCACCAGCATCAGATCGAACTATGGAAATTGAACGGCGTATTGGAACTTCAGCATCAACAAACCTTTAGATAGCATTGATTGAACGACGATAATCCAACAACAAAAACATATGGAACACAAAATGATGTGAATCGAAGAATCCAGATGCATCAACACGTTCCCAACACGCACACAAATGGCAATCAAAGCCCGGCATTGTGTCCAACTCAATGGGTAGCTTTGCGAACACATCAAGGAGTTGTTGATCATACATATACATGTGTATGTATGCACTAATATATATATATATATGTTTATATATATATATGTGTTTATAGATACATAAATAAATATATATATATATGCACAGTCCATATATGCCATGCATCATTATATCCCCTTGATTTTCCCGTTGTTTTCCCACTCTGTATCCCCGTATTTTTCCGGCGATTTTCCGACACAACTTTGATGGTACCTGGTTAAACGCCCCATTCTAGTTCATTCGTTCTCCATGATTTTCCCCTTTAAATCCACCTATTATACAGGATTTGCCAAGATTTAGAAGGTGAATCATGGTATCATTCCAAGCCATATGGAAACCTATCCATCAGATGTTCACATGACTTTCCATGATTCTACCAAGCACCTGCAAGGACATCGAGGGCTTCTATTTGAGCCCATGGTACACGCAGCTCCCAGCCGTAAACCACGAGCCTTGAAGCATTTTCTGGAGATTGATCCGATGTTCCGAACAGGAAACCATGGATTTTCAAAGATGGATGTTAGTTTACCCTAGGGTGCCATGTATTTACTATATTTACGATAGATTAATGGTAAATAGATTAGTTTAGATTAGACTAGACTATATCAGACTAGATTAGACTACTAGGCTATATTTAGATTAGATTAGATTAGTTTACATAGATATGATTTGATTAGATAGACCCTGAAAGATAGATAATCTTAGATAATTGTTACAGTAGTTAAATAGATGAATATAAAATATGTATATATATATATATATATTGGATAGGTAAATAGATGTAGATAGACTAATGGATGAATAGAAAAGTAGATGAATATATAATTATTTCAATAGATAAATAAATACACATATATATATATATAGAGAGAGAGAAGCGATTTTTGGGGTACACCCCATATTTCAGCCATTCCCAGGTATGACTCCTCTTGTCGACACCATGCAACCCCCAACTGAGGAACTCCGGCAAGACGCTGCGGACGGGGTCGATGGCAGCAACCCAACCAGCGAGGCAGTGGTCACTCTGCAAGGGACGCATGATGGCAGTAAACCTGGTGTCAATGGACTGGTGGATGGTAGGTTTTTCGTTGATATAATATCAATCCATTAATATTTTTCTTTCGGGAGGACCAATGTAATGGTATATGCAATGTTTCAGCATGTGTCAGTATGTGGAGTCAACCTTAATCAATCAACTCTGTAATCCGGGGTTGACATTCTATGGTGAAAAATAAAGTTGGCTACAGATAATATTTGACTCCTTGATCTGATGGGTTTTGCAGGGTCACATTGTTTTGGCATTTGTTAATCTGGTTGGTGGTTTGGAACATTTTTCTTTTTCCCATATATTGGGAATGTCATCATCCCAACTGACGAACTCATAGTTTTCAGAGGGGTAGGTACACCACCAACCAGTATTATATCCAATATGATGAAACAGTTATATTGATGAAAATGGTTCTGATATATCATGTTCAAACAGCATTTGATGTTCAAAGCATAACCTTCATGGCCTGTTGGGTTGATCCCCAACTGCCATGGATGCCATGGATGCCATGGTCCTGCTAAAAAAATACGGTACCCGATCACAACCGCTATTTAAGCGTGGGTGTTCCAACCCAACAACTGACTAACCACTTAGCCAGTCTCATTGCCTGTTTGCCAAGTGTTGTTTTAAGAGTTTGTTTGCGCCTCTGTAACATTGAATTTCATTTCTTAGTGAACCGATTGGCACTAATTGGTACGATTTTAAGTATCATATTCCATTTTGAATCCGTGCTGGGTACAAAAACTTAGCCATAAGACCGTCATGAATACCTGGTTAGCGGCTTGACACCTGTGGATTTCTCTTGTGATGACAACATATAGGTTGGAGGACCACACTGAGTTTCATCATTCGTTATTCTCCCCCATATTTTTGTTGTATGTTGTGGCCCGTGGGCGAACGATGATCCCTGCTTGGAACGATGATCCCCCAAGGACTGCCAGTCATCAAAGATGGAAACATTGGCCAACAATGATGGATCCATCTCTAGCTTGCAATCCAACACCATGAGAGTTTACATCAATATGAGTCATGTGAGTATATACAACGTATTCCCAGTCCCGATGCATGATAGTTGACTGTATGTCCACATAGGGCGGCGTGTGCTAATCTCAGACTCAGGATGTCCTTTGCTTTCGTCACCATGAATTTGTTGATGGAAGGCAGCCATGTGCTGCTTGGAGATAAATCAGCGGGAGGGGGAAGCACCATGTCCAGTGGCAAATACTCATGTTGCCACTCGGAAGAGAGGACATCATAAAAGTCATTACTTTCTTCGAGTGATCCCCACCATGACATTCTATCTGAAATATATTCCGACTATGTGACTATTTTTGATTTCTATTTTACATCTATTCTGACATTCTGTCTGACATTCTATCAGGCATTCTATATCTCATTCTATCTGACATTCAAGCTGAGATTCTATGTGATATCTTGAGTCACAATTTAGATCCCGCAGTGCCTTATGAGATCTGGCTCTCGCAGTTGAGACCCGGCAGTGCCCACTGAGATCTAGCGCTCGCAGTTGGGGTCCGACAGTGCCCACTGAGATCTGGCTCTCGCAGTTGAGGTCCGGCAGTGCACACTGAGATCTGCACTGCAGTGCCCACTGAGCTGTGGAGCTCGCGGTTGAGGGCGTAGTCCGAGGCTGCCGGAGGAGAAGGAGGAAGGAGGAGGCGGAAGCAACTCTGATAAAATCTAGAGACTATCACCTGCCAGGTGGGGAAGAAGATATTCATGTTTCAAGCAACATACGTTTCTTTGGGCGGGCTTCAGTCACCTCCAGATGCGTCAATGTGAGAATGCCAACCAGACTCAAAATGCTTGTAATGGACCATAAGAACTTGACCACCTAGACTTGTGGGATGAATTGTGCTGTGTACGTATGTATACTTTTCGGTTTTATAATATAAACAAATAGAATATGAGATGTTTTAGCATAACGTAATTTGACATAACACATTATTTAATATAACCTAATAGTTTAAACAAACATGATATGATTTGATATAACATATAACCGAATACTATAATGAAACATGGTATGATTTGATATACCGTACAACCTAATACTATAATGACACATGATATGATTTTATATAGCATATAACCTAATAATACTATAATGAAACATGAAATGACTCGATATAATATGTCCATACATATCCCATCATGGTGCTTTCTCATTAAACATCTCCATTATGCACAGCCATGACTGCCAGGTTGCTCTCAGGCCCGGCGGCTGTAGGGAAGAGCTTCACCGCCTCATCTGTGACTTGGTGGTGGGCTCGACGGGCCTGGTAGACGGTGGGAGATCAAAACAACATTCCATGGGGATTTCTATTTGGATATATGGGATATCTCTGGGGGATCTGTGGGATATCCATCAAACCAAGAATCAAGTGGGGATTGATCTTTGAAATGATGATTCAACAGTGGAAAATGTGCCGAACAGTAAGTGGTTTATATAATCTGGCTGTTGGTCTGGAACATTTTTTCCATATATATTGGGAATAATAATTCCAACTGACTAATATTTTTCAGAGGGGTTGAAACCACCAACCAGTAATCTATAAGCCATATAACTGGGGCATGCCATCTGACTCTCTGATTTGATGCTCACTTGCTTGCGATTCCTGGGATGCACTCACCGGTAATTCCAAGGGGTTTTTGAATGTTCGAACATGTTGGTACATTGATGGACATGGGTCCAAATTCAGGTAGCAATGGCCATGGACCTACAACTTTAGGCACGTTTATTTCCAAAACATTTTCTTGGTTCTAATAGTTTTAAGACCCATCCCAACTGGGGCCAAAGTGGATCTTTGGTCGAATTTATATGCCAACATCAGACAGTGGCTATACTTGGACCAGCCAAGTAGCCATGAAATAGTTAAAAATGCCACAAGACCTACCCCATTTTTCTAGGTACTTGGAGGGTATAGTCATAGAAACAAATATGATCAAATACAGGAACATGATGTCATTTGTGGTTGGCGAAAAGTCGGCCATCAGAGTCGCAAACGTTTTGTGGAATGATCCCTGTGTCCTTGACTCCACAGGCGGTTTTTCTTGCAAAAAAAATATTCCCTTGAAAAACATGGGCTAAGGGGTTGGTTTCTGGAATGATATTTTCTAGTTCGGTTTGTCCTCATCCCAAAACACTGTTGGCCCCTTTTCGCCATGAAACATGCCATTTCACGTCTCTCATATTCACCGGTGGACCGGTGGATTTTGGGTTACCGCATTTCCAGATGGACCCTGTACTATTGCTTACTTGGCGGTTCACTCCAGAGAACATAACCATATTTAACCCGAGTCAAAAAAGCGGCTTCAGTAGTATCAGTCCAGTTGGTAACTGGAGTTAGAACATGTTATAACACCCATTCACTGACCGGAGTTGACATTCAAGTACCATCTGGTTATTTAACATAGCCATGGAAAATCAACATTTTTAATAGGTACAGTAAACCATCTATAAACGGGCCATCTATATCATGGCTATGTTAAATAACCAGAGGATACTCCCTAAAGCACCAATAAAAACACACCGAGCCGGTGACCATTCAATGACCCCACTACCGAGCCGTTGCCCAGGCCGAACGATCCCTACGCACCCTGCAGAAGTGGAGCACAGTAGGTGCTGACGGAAAGATCGACGGAGATTTTGGAGGGATGGGCCGCTGGGTCATCCAAAAAAAAGGGCTTTGACTCAACCCACAGAGTTAGACACAAATGGCAGGTGGGGATAGAAATTCAGAGCATCTTGAGATGACCTGAGGTGAGTTCAGCTCCTCTGGCTCCACTCAGGTCCAAGTTGGTAACGATTGAATTTCCAGCCGTGGGATGAACCAGTATAAATTATGGAGGTTTCCTGAAATGGGCGTACCCCCAGTCAGCATCCATTTTAGATTGGGACTCGGGATTTTCCATTTTTATGAACAATCCATTGCGGTTGAACCGCGCTAAGTGATTGTGGTCCCTTTTTCGGGGGTCCCCCATTTATGGAAACCCCATGAAACCCCCATATACAGACATGAGACACCCATGTTGGCATGTTGGCACCTCGAGTCCCAGGACATCCCAGGTGCCCTGCAATCGAAGCTGGAACTTCTGTCAGGAAATTCATATCACAAAAGCCATGTTAATGTTTAGCCATCGGTGGGGAGTAGGTACTATAATGTTAACTACAATTAATGTTCATATATCAATCTACAATGTTCTGCTTTCCATGTTAAGTTTTCAGCGGAGTAGAAGTTCTCGTAGATGTTCTCGTCCCCCGACAGTGGGTGATTTTGATAGACAGGGAAGGTACTCCCCGACTAGACATAGGTTCTTCGAAAGGATATATTATCATTGAGATTCCTGTCGCCATTGTTGCTTGCTTGGGTTTGAATGTAGGGCACCCCCAAAATCCCACTGTTTACTACAATGTTTCCTTTATTTTTTTTTGGTATACCAATACCTAAATAAATAAGTAAACAAATAAATAAATTACTTTACTTCGTGTGATCCCCACCATGACATTTATACATTTCTTACTGGCAAATCTTCTGGCATTCTATCTGACATATCTTCTGACATTCTATTTGGCATTCTATCTGGCATATCTTCTGGCATA
>CAMXCT020000224.1:646878-665231 GCA_947184155.2 Cladocopium goreaui | reverse complement strand
TACTTTACTTCGTGTGATCCCCACCATGACATTTATACATTTTCTTACTGGCAAATCTTCTGGCATTCTATCTGACATATCTTCTGACCTTCTATTTGGCATTCTATCTGGCATATCTTCTGGCATATGATCTGGCATATCTTCTGGCATATCTTCTGGCATTCTATCTGGCAAATCTTCTGGCATTCTATCTTGCATATCTTCTGGCACTCTATCTGACATATCTTCTGGCATTCAATCTGGCATTCTATCTGGCATATCTTCTGGCATATATTCTGACATATCTTCTGGCATTCTATCTGACATATCTTCTGGCATATATTCTGACATATCTTCGGGCATATCTTCTGGCATATCTTCTGGCATATCTTCTGGCATATCTTCTGGCATATCTATCTGGCATATCTTCTGGCATATTTTCTGGCATTCTATCTGGCAAATCTTCTGGCATTCTATCTGGCATTCTATCTGGCATATCTTCTGACATATTATCTGGCATTCTATCTGGCATATCTTCTGGCATATATTCTGACATATTTTCTGGCATTCTATCTGGCATTCTATTTGGCATTCTATCTGGCATATCTTCTGGCATATCTTCTGACATTCTTTCTGACATTCTTTCTAACTTTCTTCTGCACATTCTTTGTCCCATATCTTCCTACATGAGGTCCGGCAGGGAACACTTGGCGTGGATACTCGCGGTTGAGGTCCGGCAGGGAACACTGGCCGTGGATGGTCGTGGTTGAGGTCCGGCAGGGAACACTGGGCGTGGATGGTCGTGGTTGAGGTCCGGCAGGGAACACTGGGCGGGGATGGTCGTGGTTGAGGTCCGGCAGGGAACACTGAGCGTGGATGGTCGTGGTTGAGGTCCGGCAGGGCACACTGGGCGTGGATGGTCGTGGTTGAGGTCCGGCAGGGAACACTGGGCGTGGATGGTCGTGGTTGAGGTCCGACAGAGAACACTGTGGATCGCGAGTCGCAGTTGAGCAGGAGGACGAGGAGGACAACGAGAGGAGGAGGACAACGAGAGGAGGAGGACAACGAGAGGAGGAGGAGAGGAGAGGAGGAGGAGGAGGAGGAAGAGGACCAGGCAACTGACATAAAATCTAACAACCCTCACCTGGCAGGTGGGGAATAAATAATAAATAAATAAATATATAAATGTATATACTATATATATATATATATACTACACCCAATCTTCAGACACACCGATATACCTGGATGTGCCAAACGCGATTGTGTTTTTCCCCACCTGCCAGGTGAGGGTTGTTAGATTTTATGTCAGTTGCCTCCTCCTTCTCCTCCTCCTCCTGCTCCTCCTCCTCCTCCTCCGCCTCCTCCTGCCTCGTCCTCCTCTCCTCCTCCTCCTCGTCCTCCTTGTCATCCTTGTCGTCCTCTCGTTGTCCTCGTCGTCCTCGTTGTCCTCCTCGTCCTTGCTCAACTGCGACTCGCGATCCACAGTGTTCGCTGCCGGACCTCAACCACGACCATCCACACCCAGTGTTCCCTGACCTCAACCACGACCATCCACGCCCAATGTTCCCTGCCGGACCTCAACCACGACCATCCTCGCCCAGTGTTCCCTGCCGGACCTCAACCACGACCATCCTCGCCCAGTGTTCCCTGCCGGACCTCAACCGCGAGTATCCACGCCAAGTGTTCCCTGCCGGACCTCATGTAGGAAGATATGGGACAAAGAATGTGCAGAAGAAAGTTCGAAAGAATGTCAGAAAGAATGTCAGAAGATATGCCAGAAGATATGCCAGATAGAATGCCAAATAGAATGCCAGATAGAATGCCAGAAGATATGTCAGAATATATGCCAGAAGATATGCTAGATAGAATGCCAGATAGAATGCCAGAAGATATGCCAGATAGAATGCCAGAAGATTTGCCAGATAGAATGCCAGATAGAATGCCAGCAAAGATTTTGACAGATAGGGAATGCAGGAAAAATATTTGGGGCTAGAAGAATTTGGCCAAGATAGATATGTAGAAAGAATTGCCAGAAGATATTGCAGGAAGATATGGCCAGAAGATATGTTCAGAAATTTTTTATGCCAGATAGAATGCCAGATTGAATGCCAGAAGATATGTCAGATAAAGTGCCAGAAGATATGCCAGATAGAATGCCAGATTGAATGCCAGAAGATATGTCAGATAAAGTGCCAGAAGATATGCCAGATAGAATGCCAGAAGATTTGCCAGATAGAATGCCAGAAGATATGCCAGAAGATATGCCAGATCATATGCCAGAAGATATGCCAGATAGAATGTCAAATAGAATGTCAAATAGAATGTCAGAAGATATGTCAGATAGAATGCCAGAAGATTTGCCAGTAAGAAAATGTATAAATGTCATGGTGGGGATCACACGAAGTAAAGTAATTTCTCATTGGCTATTCAGTCAGAATGTGGGAATCTACTGCTAATCATATATTGCTTGTGCCCCCCTGGATCACAAATCCAAGTACAGCCTATATATATTCCCAAATAGTGTTGGTTATGCAAACCATATCAAATCAAAACATGGTAGAGTTCACACATATATATATATGTTTATGTATATATATATATATGTATACATATATATATATATAGTTTCTATATCAACATACACATATGTATATATAAATAACAATAATACCTATATATAATATATATTATAATAGTCATAATAATAATAATAGTAATAATAATAGTAATAGTAATAATAATATATATATATATGCCATGGTCGAACCTTGTTTTGTACTCCCACTTGGGGATGGTCGTCAATCCACAGGGTGAACAAAAACAAATGCGACCTTTGGATTCCCATATCTGTGTGTTGACCATGCAACATATTAGTGTTCCATATCGCGGTATCGTGATACTGCCATGTTCAACATATATTAATGTCGTTTATTTAACATATATTTAATTATACAAATATCTTTACAACTATAAATAAGGATATGCATATATGTGATATAAACTCATATCAACATGATATCAGTATGATATTCCCATGGTCATAGCTTTCCAAGTCCTTCAGCGTTGAAGGTGCTGTGTGGAGTCGATTGACATCCCTGCGCCTTGGATTGATATCAGGCGCCATGCTGGTTGCATCTGCTGGGGGATGGTTTATACATGCTACAAACCATCCTGGTTGATAATTTGGTTTGATAATTTGTCTATCAAAAAATGTTGACGTTCATTGGAATTCCATAGCTATGCCAAATTACCAGAGGGTAGATCGGTAAATCATTTTAAATCCCTGGTTGGTGGTTTCAAACATGGCTTTTATTGTCCATAATATATGGGAAGAATCATCCCAACTGACGAACTCATATTTTTCAGAGGGGTAAGTATACCACCAACCAGCATCTATGGATCTATGGTAAGTCATTGGGGATGGTTTATAGATGTGAAAATTGCTATTGCTATTGGTGAAACCACATGATTCTGGACTTGAACTTACATCATTAACTTATTGACATTGCCATAACTTGCTGGATCTGTGCGAGTTTGGGGACAAAAAAACATGTGGAGAATCAGCTGTGGAAAACTCAGTGCGGATTTGTCCGTGTTTTCCTTCGAGCCGCTTTTCTTTGTATGTTCTGTATTTGTCAAAATTAAGACATTTGAAGACCCAGGGGACCGCAGATTTGAGTCTATATGTATAATTATGTTTATAGTAATAACATGTATTAACCATCTACCCAATTTTGACTCATTCCGCCTGTGTTCACACTATAGACATCCGTGCATTGTTTTCATCTTGTTCCTGGATTTGTTCCATTCATCCCACGGATACTGAGGCACCAGTGCCGCAGCACCCTGAATCTCTGTGCGGCCCGCCGTCGTCCCGGACGCCACCTGGTGGTGGGCGAAGTCATGTGTCTCGGCCGTAACAAGGGTGGTGTGGGAGATGCCATAGCTGCCACCATCCCCGCATCCATTAAGTCCTTGGTGAATTCCGGAATTTACCGTTTGAGCCGGAAAATCTTGGTGAGATTTTGAGAAGTCCTCATTTGTCAAACAGTTTCCACACTATTAGCATGCGTTGAATCATGCTCCATCCACTTCAACCTTTTTTTCCGGTGAAATCCTTGTGAAATCCACATGTTGATTCCCCCTTTTTCCAATTGTTCATATTCTTCCTAGCTTAAATTCCAATGTTTCCTCCTCCAGTTTTTTCAAGGTCCACCCCCGAAGGTTTCCATTTCACTATAGTGACATCCCCGTGTTTTCACTCTTTGTTTTCCTGATGTTCCAGTTTTTTCTGTGAAACCCATAGATGACCAAGGTCATTTCCATCATTTTCCCCACATTTTCCCCACATTTTCCCAGACTGAAGCCCACCTTTTTCCCAGCTCCCGTCCTCCAGGGCCTTCCATCCCGGGATCCCCGGGGTGTCGACGTGAGGTTCCACGTGGAGGACCTGAACTTGCCGATGCAGCGGGAGCCCCACGAGGTGCTGCGCGCCTTCGTGGATACCGAGAAAGCCTCGGTCAACGGGGCGAGTGAGGACCGGTTCGGTGAACAAAAACATACAACAAAAACCAATGGACAAAATGGGTTGAATATTGTTAGTTGTAATATGTTGTACTGTTACTGTATGATTTTAAGCCCATTAGTTATATAATTCCAAAGGGGGTAGAACTCATGGGATTGTATAAGTAATGCGATTAAGTAATGGGACTACCTCTGGGGGACTACCTCATGGCTGAACTATGAGATTAGCTAATGGGAGTAATTTACATCATTTTTGGGGGAGTTGATCGCGCCATAAATGAATGAGATACTTAATGGGATTTTACGGGATTTAATGGGATCTAGGTGAGCCATAAATGGGGGTTTAACATGGTTTAACCATGCTGAACCACCAATAAATCGTGAAACTTTTGGAGACTATATTGGACAAATGATGGTTTTAGGCGGTTGCTCCATCAAAGCTAGGAATTTGTCAAGATCTCAGCAGTTTATTATCAGTATGGTGCCTCACTAAGCCACCGAAATAGGACTGCATCACCCAGCAATCCATGATCGCAATAGTTTTTAATTCAAACAGTGGAACCAGCTCTCAATCAAGTTTTTGGCGCTGCCCGGGAAATCATGTAACTTGTGATTGAAAAATGATTGCTGTTCTTCTTTTGTGTTCAAAAATAACTGTTCATGACATGTATCTTGCCATGTCTTTCCTCCATTTTTTCGATGGAGGTGTGATTGTGATCAACGTATAAAACATAAGCATATCAGCCACTTAATCAGGACCAGAGGTGAGGGTGTCGTCAATGCCGTTCTTGATAAACCGTCTTAAGCCGACTGGTAGATCAGGGATTTATTATGATTTATCCAGCAAACATTTGGGAGTTCATTGTAGCTTATCTTGGTGGTTCAAAGCCTTGGGTAAGGTTCACTATGTTTAAATTTTAAATATGATCAGTGACTTAGTCATTGAAGGTTCCCATGAAGTGGACCAACCCTATCCCACTTTAACGAGGCTGAGGCACTCCGCGACTCTCCACAGCTGTGCTAGGAGCTCGCCATTCCAAGCGCCCAAGGTGCAGTCGGGACGGCTCCCAAGATGGCAGCCCCCAAAAGCCCAACACAAAATGGTCTGAAAGTTCTTGCTGCAGCTGATTTTGTTGACTGAACTTTGATTTTTGCCAGGTTCCAGGTCACAATTGAATTTTGTGGAACATCTTTGTGCGCTGACCGTGAATAAAGGAGCAGCAACCACAGGATCGGCTCCCATGCTGGGTTGTGGTTTGGTTGATTAATTGCTATGATTGCTATTTGTATTTCTGACAAGGATATGTGTGACATTACACTGAAAAAGTATGACAAAAGTAGAAAAAAAATTAACAAAGTACTCTTATTTGGACTTATCTACATGTATGTATAATAAGCTGATTATAAGGGGTGTATATATATATATATCATTCAAATACTCCATGCCTTGTCTATTTCCGCGAATCTACCTGCCTTTGCGCCTTTAACGACCATGTCTCCAGACAAAAATAACAATCAATGCATATCGATGTACCAAAAATTGGGTGAAACATATTTTCATATTAAAGGTCAATTGAGGGTCTGGGATTTACATGTAAGTTTGTTAAGAGACCTTAAAGATCAGCCAATGCATGGTAATTCTATAAAACAGGACCCAGCAACTCCAGGTATCCGAGTCCTCGCGACCACAGCACCACTTCATGCGTTGGAATTGCGAGGTGCCTTTGTCGCAGATCGCCGAGTCGTGTCGAAAATTGGGGAATTGGGGAGTTAACCAGCCAGAGTAGCAGCCGGTGACCCGATCAGTCCGGTCAAGGAGAAAAACTGCCAGGTTGTTTGCAAGATTCGCAAAATTCCGCCATTTGTCAATAGGTGATTTTATGGGAAAACTGTGTGGGAAAATGTGGGGAAAAACCATATGGGAAAACAATGGGTTTTCCCTTTTTGCCTATCTTACTTAGTGCCACTGGGAAGGTGCCCCCATTAGAAATCACTTGGGTCTGCCATGAAATCCAGCAGGAAAGGAGTGCCTAATGCTCTACTACAGTAATTTTCATAGATATGGACATATATGGACCATCCGCATTTTACCTAACTTATACATCATCTTCCTAGTACAACCAAGGTGTTTATATGTCTTCATTGGTTTTTGTATGTTTACCGGTTCAGCCAGTCCCCAAAAAACAACGCTGCGAGGCTGTGGACCCTCTTGGGCTCCGCGGCTGCGGCGCCACTTCAACGAGCTGCAGTTGCCAGAGCCGGCCGAAGAGGACGTGCCGAGATTGTTCGAACGCGGAGAGGATGGATTTTGGAGCCATTGGAATGGGGATTTTTCGATGAAAATTGTGATGTTGCCATCAAACATGGGGACTCTATCAGCAGGAACTAGTTTGCAAGTGCGATTCTATCAGGATGAAGATTCTTGTTTGGGTGATTACATTAATATGTGCACTAAGTACGCCGAGGTGGAGTATCCTTATGGCGAGGCCAGTGTTGTGTATGGTGCCAGAGGTGATTGTTATCGTGCGAAGGGCACGCAGTATGCGGGGATGACTGCTTCGATGCCTGAAGGGTTGGCCAAATGGATGAATGGTCCGAGGCTTGTGGTCGATTCGAGCATTTGTGGATTGAATGGAAGATGCTTAATTCCAGAACGCTCCACCTTACCCACTGCGAAAGAGATCCTGAGAAGTTTTCCACTTCGCAACAGCCAGGAATGCTTACAAGGTTTCTCCTTGGATGTCAAAGCTGCGCATAAGCGCATTGTGTTGCACAAGGAGGAGCAAGGTCTCGTTGGTTTTTCCCTTGACGGAAAACTTTACTTCTACCGGGTGACGCCTTTTGGTGCGGTCTTTTCTGCTTTCTGGTGGGCTCGCTTGGGTGGACTACTCTTGCGAATTTTTCATCACTTGATTTGGTGGAGCCATGCTGGTTTTCTTTATGTGGACGATTTTCTATTTTTCATGGAAGCCAACATGATGCCAGTTTCAGCGACCTTGGTTTGTATTTTCTGTCAGATTTTGGGAATTTCCTGAGGCAGCATGATGGCCTGTTTTTCAGTTGGAGGTTGCCAATTTTTCCTCAGTGGAGGGAACCGTTGTCGTAGCGTCGGCATTGTTTTGTCGAAATGCATGCGAGAAGTGGTTGAATATATATATATATATATTTAATCACCTACGAAATGGTTGCAGTACAATAATTTCATTGAGATTGACCCCCCAAAAGGATTGGCTGGCTGGCTGGCTGGCTGGCTATCGGTTTTATTTGCTTGTTTCCAAGTTTTTCTGGATGAAAATACGATTTGACTAATATGTTTCGGGGCTTGAAACCATCACGCAGCTACATTAGTACTCATTTGATTCAACTATGGAGATCGTGACACAGCAAAATTATCCTAATATGATGTGTATATATATATATATTGACACAATTTAAAACAATTATATACAATTATACACACGTAAATGCATGCATGCATGCATGCATACGTACATACATACATGCATGCATGCATACATACATAAATACATAACATACATACATGCATGCATGCATGCATACATACATACATAAATACATACATACATACATACATACATACATACATACATACATAACATACATAACATACATACATACATACATACATACATACATACATACATACATACAACATATACAGTATCAAGTATACATATGCATGTATATATAGGCTCGTCCCAGGTCCTGGAACTACATACGATGGGGTGGGGGGATGGGGTGGGATGTTAACGTTCATGTGAACTTGCAGAAGCAGTTGATGCTACGCACACGCGGGGTGGGGTGGGGGGGATGGGGTGGGATGTTAACGTTCATGTGAACCTGCAGGGGGGGAGTCAACGTTCATAGTTGAACTTGCAGAGGAGCAGTTGATGCTAAGCACACGCGGGTGGGGGGGGGTGGGATGGGGTGGGATGGGGTGGGATGGTAACGTTCATGTGAACGTGCAGGGGGAAGAAACGTTTCATGTGAACTTGCAGAAGAAGCAGTTGACGCTACGCACCCAGCGGGGTGGGGTTGGGGGTGGGATGGGGTGGGATGTTAACGTTCATGTGAACTTGCAGGGGGGGAAGTTAACGTTCATGTGAACATGCAGAAGCAGTTGACGCTACGCACACGCGGGGTGGGGTTGGGCGGTGGGGTAGGGTGGGATGTTAACGTTCATGTGAACTTGCAGGGGGGGAAGTTAACGTTCATGATGGATATATATTATATATATACCGGATTGGCGACAAGGACCCCTGGAAGACGCAGGGAGAGGTCCTCAAAGCTGTGCGAGACTTGCAGCCGCTGTGACAAGAAAAAAAAACAGAACTGGTCTCACATGTTTCTGGGAGAGGTCCTCAAACACCGTGTTCATGTTCATACTAATGCTGATGATGATGATGATGATGACCCTAATGAAACTTGTCAATTCCGCGACGAAATTTCGTCACGGAATTGATAAGTTTTACCAACCTAATTCGGGTTTGCGCGGACCTGGGACGAGGCTATATATACATATGTACATCTATATATATATATATATACATACACATACATACATATACATGTACATAATATATACATATGTACTGTGTACTTTTCATGTACTTTTCATATTGTAGCAGGATGATATCGATGTTCATTTGGACATTTTGGTGGATTCAACATCACCTTGTCTTTCATGGACCCTACTAGGCCGGGCTCAAGGTCTACATGTGTTACATGTTTTTTTTTTGGCCTAAGGTCAAGAAGATTTTGCAGAGCATCTCACGTCATGTCCTGAAGGCCAAGGGGCCGTGGCAACAGCTTGGGCTGATCAAAATAGTTTGGTTGATTGATATTGTTTCCATAAATGGAGGTACCCCAAAATAGTTGGTTTATATTGGAAGATCCTATAAACATGTTCAAACATGGATGATTAAGGGGTACCCCCCATTTTAGGAAACCTCCATATTGGGATATGATATCTAACCCATGGTTGATTGGTGAAAGCGTAGAGAGTTGTACTGCCACGGGTATTGGGGATTATGATACTAAACCCACTGTAGGGAAACCTATCATCCACTCAGTTTGCCGGAAAATGTTGGGAAAACACACCCAAAAGTTGATGACTAACATCATAAAAGTGGGAATCTGCCTAGGCAAAATGGTGAACTAGGTGAAGTGAACCAAAACCAATGGAGAGTTTCGTAGCGACCTCCAACCACACAGGATTCAATCGAGGATGGGTGATATTGGTGAAAACTTATTGCTGCATTGCCCGGCAGATCAGAATGAACATTCTTGTCCTTGCTGGTGGATCCAATTTCTTATCCTTGGGAAACCCGGCAATGGGTATGGCTCAAGGATATCATAGGATATCTACTCTTCCCCAAATTGCCAAATTGGATGGCTTCAGACCTTGAACAAGAATGGTCATTTGCGAGTCCACTCCTTGCAAATTGTAACTTTTGAACCATACCCCGGTTTCAATTTTACCAATGCCAACTGTTCACCCGTCGATGCAACGGTCGGGTTCCAGAAACTGGGAGGTCACGATCTTGCAACAGCTGAACTGCTCCGACCGCAAATCCCAAATCCTGAAAGCTTGACACTTCCCTTTGAGCTCACAGTTTTTTCACTTCCGATACTTTAGATCCGTGGATCAATTGCGAATCCATTCCTGAATTTGTGATGTCATAGCCCTACCTGGGATGGTCAAATTGACAAAGGCATTTTGTGGGAAGCCTTGAAGCAGCTAGATAAAACCTGGGAAAGTAGAATGCACAGCGGCTCTTTGAACAGAAGTTTGCTCATCCACTAGATATAGAAATTCATAGAAATCCCAAGTTGGTAAAGTCATTGGTTTGCTGGGTACCTATCCACCAAATCTAAAATGGACCCTGAGAATTCGCAATTGTAGGGTTGGATATGATTGTTTTGAAATCCATAACTCATGGCAGGGGTCGATTTGTTAGTTGTGCGGGATGGTAAGTCCCATTTGTCTGATTGGTTTCATCCCCACTGACCCCACTGGTTGGTTTCTGTTAGTTTTCCCCGCTCGGTCCCCCACATGTTGACTGAAAATTCAATAATTTTGCTGGGTTGATCATCGTTTATCCGAATCCCATTAAGACTTCACACAAATTCTAACATATCCCATAAAATTTGCTTTCTTTCCTCAGTATTTGGGATATCTTATAATTTTATATTATGATATATAATGATACATATATATATATAACATAACCCCATCCCACATGTTCCATGTTTGTTTTGATGTTTTCCATGGTTTGTGGGCCCAGATTTGGTGCCAGGTGGGCGGCGGCTGCGATGCCTTGGAAGCGGCCTTCAGCGGCGTGGCGGAGGCCCGCAGCGCAGCTGATAGAGTTCCATGGAATTTCAATGGGAATTTCAATGGGAACTAGTGAGGGCTCATGGGATTTTATGGTGGTTTAATTGGAATTTAATGGGAATTTTTGGTGGTTTAATGAGTTTAATGTTTTCATGCGAATCCAATGAGGTTTCATGCGATTCTAATGGGACTTCATGGTGACTTGACTTGACCAAACATGGTGTTATATACTATAGAGGGATTTTTGTGGTGATTGAATGAGATTTAATGGGACCTTGATGTGAATTCAATGGGATTTAATGGTATTTTACATGAATTTAATGGGATTTCATTGGATTTTATGGCGCTTTCATGAGGATTTGGTGATTTATCTAGGCATCAACAGCGGTCCCTGTATGTCTCATTCAGGTGGTTGGGTCAAAATTGAGGCACTTTAAACTGGATCGTTACCCTCGCAACTCCATGGCTGAATAAATCCGCTTCATTTATTTTGTACTTGGTTTTCCCATTGCTCTATTTAGTTCGGGCTTCTCCCAGCCACGGACCAAAATCTGGAGTCCAGGAGCCGGTCTCGGGCTTGAAGTTGAAGGTAGAGGAGCCGCTAAGGGTGAGATGTATCAACCCCTTGTTTCCAAAGGCTGTGGTGAAAAAGATACTCCCAGATGGTAGAGTTTGGTAAACTGGTGATGGTTTATTGTTGGGTCTAGCACGTTTGTAGATGTTAGTAGGTACTGTCAACCTTGTTGATGGAAAGAACCAGTGTAGCAGAAACTGATCGCACATATTCGTCCCATAAAAAGAGGGAATTTAACTGAGAACCAGCCATGAGAAACAGCCAGTGATGCTGAAATCAGCTGCTAAAATGATCGCTTCTGGGACGATTCTTTGGCCATTGTGATGGTGTCTGGATGTTGGTAAAGATTCCTGGTGGTCTTGGTGATGTGTTTTATTTCTATGGCCATGAATCAATACCTACTGTAATATAAATTATGAATACCATTTTTAGGGATTTTAATATTCATTTACCGGCTATTTTGATGCTCACCAGGGGTACAAGGTTTTGACCCATCCCCAGAAAAATCTTTGTTAAAAGCGGGTGGCTCGCCTGTAGTGACCATCATGGAATGGATTCCTGTGTTTATGATGTACAAGGTAGATACTTACAAAAGAACCGTTGGGACCATTGGTGATGGTTATCTATATAGTCGTATATGTTTTAATATATGTACGATCTTAATTATGCAATATCAATGCACATTTGTTTCTTTCGTGCGTGTGTGAGTTTGTACAGCCATTCTGGCTGAATAAAACTTGCAGGGCAAAACCCACTTATTGTCAGCGGCGACATTAAGTGTTGCAGACAGGCCGTTACATTTGGGTTATGTCTCCAGATAACCCTATAGATAACCCTAGTGTTTTTTTTTTTTAAGCCCCGTTGATTTATTCCTCTCTCTCTCTCTCTCTCTTTCTCTACAAATAGATTTGCTATTTTTCAGTCCTTTCAATAATTTGACATAGCTATTGAAAACCGCCATGGTTTAAATGATGTACTTATTCAAAGTGGTGATTTTCCCTAGCTATGTTTGGGGGTACCAGCTGCATTTTACCTGTTTGGTTGTTTCCTCCACTATCCTCCAACTGATTGACCAATATTTGAAATTTGCCAACCAGCCATGATCCATCACAATAATGTAATGTAGTGTCTATGTATGTATATATATATATATTATGATTTAATTACATACATACATATATACTATATATATATATACAGTATTAAGTATACACATGACTTTATCAGCCAAATGCATGATTTACTATAATATACTTAACTGCATACTCCCATTCCTGTGTATACATGATTTATCCATGTATATTATTACATCAATGATCATGCCCATCATACCTATATTCTCATAATATAAGAACATTGATAGTCCATCAATATAATAGTGCATTAGTAATGGTACATAGTGTATACCTATATAATATGTTACATGAGATATATACTATATAATAATATACTGGCTATTCCCATGTCTTGTATACACAATACAGCTACATATATGATGTTACATTAATTATCATTCTCATTCACACCTATATTCCTACAACATAAGAACATTGTTAGTCCATCTATATTTAATAGTACATTAGTCATGATACATAATACAAACATGATAGGCATATATATTTATTTATATATATATTACACGAATGACTATAATATACTATACTGACTATTCCCAGTCCTTCGTATACATCATTCATCTATATAGATGATATTAAATATTACATTAATGATCATTCCCACTCATACATAAGGCCTCTCCGAACTATATATATATATATGATGTTACAACAATTACATATAGGACCCATTCATGATCATTCCAACGGTCCAAGGGCCGGGTCCTACTCCAGACCACCTGTCGACGCCACCAGGACGCTTTGGCCTCAGCCACCTTGCAGCTTTTCAAGCTGGTCAAGGATGGCGGGGGGGAGGCGCATGGTTTATCAGTCATGTCATCTATTTGAGCCATTAAACGTACCATAGTTGATAGGTTTTTATGTGTACTATACTATCTGGTTTAATGGGGATTACAATAAACCATAATAGGGATAACTATTAACCAACCAGTATAATGGGATGGGATAAGTGTATTTTTCATGGCTCATCTATCTGTCAATCTATCTACATATTTGTTGTCCATTTGTTATCTATCTATTATCTATCTATGCGTTTGCCTATCGATCTGTCTATTTGTTTCTCTATTTGTCTATATCTATTCATCATTATTTATCAATGTATCTAACGTACCATGGTCAGAACATTGGTGATGTGTAAAAGTGGATGATCATACCCCATGCGCAAAACCCTCCTAACGGATAGGGGACGACCCCAATTTGCGCATGGCATTAAATTTAAGACATACCCCATTTTTGTCGGGGTTACGTTAGTGAGGTATCTCCATTACTAGTTGGATGACCATAGCGCATATACCAGTTTGGATGCGCGAAATTGTGAGATCTCTTGAGGATGTTCCATCCAAACGCAGAAAAAATGCATTTAACATCTGAAATCCAAAAGCGGTAGTTGATAAATTCCATCACTGGGATGTTTATGTGTTTTTTTCCAATCAAGATGTCCTTGGTGTATCCAACACTTGTCTATGGACAGTTCTACATGCTATTATATATATTATATATACATATGATCGATTAACCACAAGTATCAGTTGCAGATAGGTCTAGTATATAGCTATATTTTGTCCACCAATTATAGGCATAGTTTGATCTAACAGACATAACATACGTACATAGTTGGATGGATTGTATCCTGTAGCTTTACACGTACTTTTTTGATTGTGGAGCGCAGAACGTACGTAAATCGCTGAACAGCACCAAACCCTATCCAAACGTTGTTACTTGTTGGATAGAATGAACACACCTCCAAGATATGGATAGGGTCCATATGTTTTTTAGATTTTAATTCTCATAGTCAGCCACATGTTCCATGTATGGAATAATTACTTACCGACAATTTACCCCAAAATCACCCAGTTGTGTGGGTAGATATAGCAGTACCATGGAGCATGGAGGTCACCAGATTGAGACCCAATTATTTCCCACATGTTCAAGGGCAGTCAACTAGTCAACCATGGTTACCAGGAGCAAATGAAGGCAACTCCCAGCAGTTCGGGCTGCAACTTCAGCCTACGGCACTTAGCACAAATCATGGAAGGCGCCCAGGGTTTGGGTCTGACGGGGGCTACCAGATACCCCAAAGACGGCCTTTCCAGAAGAAATCCGGTTCTGAATCATTGAATGTCGGGGTGCCAACATGAGACAAACCCATATATATATATATACATATGTATAATATATATATATATACATATGTATAATATATATATATATATACATATGTCTATATTATATAATACATATATATATATAACTATATATATAAGTATATAGACATATATATATATATACGTATATATATATATATATATTATAGAGTCCCTATGTCTAGATGGAGAAATAAAGCGACCTTTTGACTAGGATTGGGGAAAATGTGTTAAAACATATCTTCGATCTGATTTGTGAGTGATTGTCGTTTGCACATATGCATGGTATATCATTGCATATATGCCGCAATGGCTCAGTCTTGATGTGCCCATATGTCCCCAAAAGGACGATCCAACTGAAACTAGAAAGTGCTTAGGATCTGAGATAGTTTGTGTACCTTGATATGTATATATATATGTATATTATATGTATTAAAACTATGTATGTATATATATATACATACTAATGTTTTTTCAATATTTGGAATTTGCTTCTGAAACATTTTATGAGGTAAACAATCCACAATGTTCGTTTCATGAAGGTGGATATGCCCCGATTCCCCGATGGTCATAAGGGATGTAATGGCGACGATCCGGAGGGCCATGACGCTTGACATGTTTGGCCTCCATTTCTTTCATTTCCATGGATGGATGAATTTGATGGACATTAGTGACTCATTAGTGCCCCTATTTGTCTGGATGAGTTTGCCCTAATTTGACATGGTTCCCTTTTTTTTCTCGATGATTTCGCCCCAGTTAGACATGTTTAAAAGATGTGTCAATGCCCTTTTTTTCGTGCCCCAGGCGTGGCCAGAGTGTCTCGGTACCAAAGCTTAGGCCAGGAAGGAGATTGACCGTTCGGCGATCTTGAACCAAAAGATACCATAAAAATACCATACACATACCACAAAATGTGACTTCCTTTTTCCCAAAAGCATCTTCGATGCTTGGGTTCTCGTTTAGTTGTTTAACCGCGTGGGGGAGCGACCTGGCTCGAACGGTGGTGTGCGGACAGCGTGGGTGCAAGGGAAAGGAAAGGAAAGGAAAGGAAGGGAAAGGAAAGGAAAGGAAAGGAAGGGAAAGGAAGGGAAAGGAAGGGAAAGGAAGGGAAAGGAAGGGAAAGGAAGGGACAGGAAGGGAAAGGAAGGGAAAGGAAGGGAAACGAAGGAAAAAGGAAGGGAAAGGAAGGAAAAAGGAAGGAAAAAGGAAGGGAAAGGAAGGGAAAGGAAGGGAAAGGAAGGGAAAGAAAGGGAAAGGAAGGGAAAGGAAGGGAAAGGAAGGGAAAGGATGGGAAAGGAAGGGAAATGAAGGGAAAGGATGGGAAAGGAAGGGACAGGAAGGGAAAGGAAGGGACAGGAAGGGAAAGGAAGGGAAAGGATGGGAAAGGAAGGAAAAGGGAAGGGAAAGGAAGGGAAAGGATGGGAAAGGAAGGGAAAGGAAGGGAAAGGATGGGAAAGGAACGGAAAAGGATGGGAAAGGAAGGGAAAGGAATGGAGCGGACGGCTGCGGACGGCCTGGGTGCAAGGGAGTGGCTGGGAATGGGTGGGGAGAAGAAGCCGCTGGTGATGAGCGAGCTTGGCTGCGCGGACGGCTGCGGACGGGGAATGGGTGCGGAGAACTGCGCGGACGGCTGCGGACGGCGTGGGTGCAAGGGGGTGGCTGGAAATGGGTGGGGAGAAGAAGCCGCTGGTGATGAGCGACCTTGGCTGCGCGGACGCCTGCGGACGGCAAATGGGTGCGGAGAACTGCGCGGATGGCTGCGCGAACGTCAGAGTGGTGAACGGGAAAGTAGTGGCTGAAATGGGTGAGGGAGAGAGAGAAGCCGCTGGTTGAGAGAGACCTTGGCTGCGCGACGGGCTGCGTGACGGGCAAACTGCGCGCCGGACTTCGGACGCGTAGGTGCCAGGGTGTGGCTGGAAATGGGTGAGAGAGAAGAAATCCGCTGGTGATGAGCGACCTTGGCTCCGCTGGAACGGCTGCGGACGGTGGAATGGGTTGCGGAGAACTGCGTGGACGGCTGCGGACGGCGTGGGTGCAAGAGGGGTTGGCGGGAAATGTGTGGGTAGAAGAAGCCGCTTGGTGGAATGAGCGACCTTGGCCCCTGGCGCGGACGGCTGCGGGACAACAAATGGTGCGGAGAACTAGCGCGGACGGCTGCGGACGACATGCGTTTTGTGCAAGTGGGTGGCTGGAAATGGGTGGGGAGAAGAAGCCGCTGGTGATGAGCGACCTTGGTTGCGCGGACGGCTGCGGACGGCAAATGGGTGCGGAGAACTGCGCGGACGGCTGCGGACGGCGTGGGTGCAAGGGGGTGGCTGGAAATGGGTGGGGAGAAGAAGCCGCTGGTGATGAGCGAACTTGGCTGCGCGGACGGCTGCGGACGGCAAATGGGTGCGGAGACCTGCGCGGATGGCTGCGGACGGCGTGGGTGCAACGGAGTGCCTGGAAATGGGTGGGGAGAAGAAGCCGCTGGTGATGAGCGACCTTGGCTGCGCGGACGGCTGCGGACGGCAAATGGGTGCGGAGAACTGCGCGGATGGCTGCGGACGGCGTGGGTGCAACGGAGTGGCTGGAAGTGGGTGGGGAGAAGGGAAAGGAAGGGACAGGAAGGGAAAGGAAGGGAAAGGATGGGAAAGGCAGGAAAAGGGAAGAAGCCGCTGGTGATGAGCGACCTTGGCTGCGCGGACGGCTGCGGACTGCAAATGGGTGCGGAGAACTGCGCGGACGGCTGCGGACGGCGTGGGTAACAAGGGGGTGGCTGAAATGGGTGGGGAGAAGAAGCCGCTGGTGATGAGCGACCTTGGCTGCGCAGACGGCTGCGGACGGCAAATGGGTGCGGAGAACTGCGCGGATGGTTGCGGACGGCGTGGGTGCAACGGAATGGCTGGAAATGGGTGGGGAGAAGGGAAAGGAAGGGAAAGGATGGGAACGGAAGGGAAAGGAAGGGACAGGAAGGGAAAGGAAGGGAAAGGATGGGAAAGGCAGGAAAAGGGAAGAAGCCGCTGGTGATGAGCGACCTTGGCTGCGCGGACGGCTGCGGACTGCAAATGGGTGCGGAGAACTGCGCGGACGGCTGCGGACGGCGTGGGTGCAAGGGGGTGGCTGGAAATGGGTGGGGAGAAGAAGCCGCTGGTGATGAGCGACCTTGGCTGCGCGGACGGCTGCGGACGGGGAATGGGTGCGGAGAACTGCGTGGACGGCTGCGGACGGCGTGGGTGCAACGGAGTGGCTGCAGAAATGGGTGGGGAGAAGAAGCCGCTGGTGATGAGCGACCTTGGCTGCGCGGACGGCTGCGGACGGCAAATGGGTGCGGCGAACTGCGCGGACGGCGCTGCGGACGGCGTGAGTGCAAGGGGGCGGCTGGAAATGGATGGGGAGAAGAAGCCGCTGGTGATGAGCGACCTTGGCTGCGCGGACGGCTGCGGACGGCAAATGGGTGCGGAGAACTGCGCGGACGGCTGCGGACGGCGTGGGTGCAACGGAGTGGCTGGAAATGGGGGGGGAGGAGAAGCCGCTGGTGATGAGCGACCTTGGCTGCGCGGACGGCTGCGGACGGCAAATGGGTGCGGAGAACTGCGCGGACGGCTGCGGACGGCGTGGGTGCAAGGGGGTGGCTGGAAATGGGTGGGGAGAAG